>JAODUK010004185.1:0-16600 GCA_027564635.1 Typhlichthys eigenmanni
CAACACAATAACTTTAAAGTAATTTTTCTCAATTCTACACTCTGGCGAGTTAAGGTCTTTTGCCTTTGTAGGGCAGTGCACCGGTACTTGCAATAAAGCATTCGTAGCCTCACGTCAACACAGACACGTGGAAGTCGGGGTGGGGTGGGAAGTGGCTGTTAAATTTAAAGCAACAGTCTCTGAAATCTGACCGTTTTTCAAGAGTTGTGATTGTGATCGTGCTATTCCACATCATTAATGTGGTATTTTCACCTAAGATAGTCAACTACATTGCTTTTAGAAGTCAAGGAACTGTGTCAACAAGTGAAAAGGAGTATGAAATGACCCCTTTAATGATTCCATTATCTGGTTCTTATATTATTGGGAATTAATTGGTTTTAGTTGGAATACAATTTTTGTGATTATAGTGATTCTGATATACAATATATGTAGTTTGAAATATGAATACATTGGCTTATGTATAAACTGTTGTGTCTTTCTGGTGTTGGTATAGTCTGATATATACCGTCTGAGGTCAGTCAACAGCTGAGGAGACTGTTGGGCAGGTGACAGGACACAGATTTATGTTCTAAAGCAATATTTCATACAGAATAAGACCTTTAGAAAGGTTGTGATATCTGACAATCTAGCCTGCAGGATTTAAATGATACACATTTGTGGGTCTAGAGATTGCAATGCTGCATTCAACTATATTTTAGAAAAGAAGTATAGTGTACAAACTAAATAACCATACAACATGGAACATGAAACATTCTGTGACACCTTAAACCTTTTGAACAAAACATAAAATAGAGAGAATTATTCAAACTTGAGAGATTCAATTCTGACAGTCGCACTTTGAAATGCTTAAAACCTCCCAAACTATGACATTCTGTGTGTGTGTGTGTGTGTGTGTGTGTGTGTGTGTGTGTGCGTGTGTGCATGTTTGCATGTAAATATAGTGTGTGTAAACATATACTAGGTGTATGGCCTGCTCCCAAAGAAGCCTGTGGCTAAGCAGGTCTCCATAGCAACAGTAGGAAGCACTCATGCTTGGTTCCATGCAGCTGGGATGCACAATGTACTGGGGCCCCAGAGGCTGCTGGGAAGAAGCTCAAGGCCTTCTGGGAGACTGGTGTTGTTAGAGTAGACACATTCAGCTTTAATGAAACCACTCACTCACTATCCTTAGGATGGAAAGCTTACAGTTTCTCTCAATTGATGTCAAATGACTGTTAAGGTTTTACAAACAATTTGCAAAATATTAGCTCAATGCTCATTGCTTTCACACAAAATGTATACATTTATATTAATGTCTATTGAATAATATTACTCTTACTTATATATATATATATATATAATTATACATGTTATGTGTAAGTTTGTACTTTTTTGTAATAGCCTATCAAACATTTCAGTGATGCCATATTCTATAATGTCAAATGAATTGATAGTGTCAGATAAATGCACTTATTAATTAATTAATTTTCTAACAATTCATCACACAGTATAAATAATGCATGCTGTGAATTAATCAAACTCACCTCTCTATGTACTGTAATTACTGTAAATACTTTTCATTAAACACATACAAACTGACAGTATATACAAACACAAACAAACAAGCGCTCACGTCCAATGTTACCGTAAACATCCTTTTCAATTACTAATACATAATTTCCATAAGGTATACCGATACATAATAGCATGACCAAATGAAGGCAATAGTTCATCAAAGTGAATATATATTAATATTAATTATATTAATGAAACTTCACCACCAGTGAGAACCCTGGTAGTGAAACTAGTGTATGGCATCACTGCCCTGATTTTCAAAAGCATATTGTTTTGTCTGTCTTTGGTTATTCAGCGATAACAGGACCTTTCAGTTTAGAACTTTATTCATTTTATTTTTAAATATGTGTAAAATAGTTTTAAGCAAGTGAAAAAAAGTGTTTTTAGAATGTGAAAATAAGATAAAGCTATTGAGAGCAGTGCCTGAATAGACTTGGTCAAATTCTAGCCTGGGGTGCGTGGGTGAGGTGTAAACAGCATATTACCTGTATGTGTATGTAGAGTATATAAGATTATTTACTTATATGGGAAGAGGGAGCCCGTTAAAGGACTGCTTTATTGGTTGTTACTGTGGCAACGCTTGCCTGGTTCTGTCATTAGAAACTATCACTAGAGACTCTAATCTGTCTTTTTCTCTGTGCAACTGTGCTGTAACATCCAACGTTTGACCACACAGACCAGACCAGTCCCAAGGCATTTGGTCCTTAAGAAGGCTTCTTCAGACTTGTTGCTTGTCTGATTGAGGGTAAGATCATGGTGAGGGCTTTGCTTATATCTCCTTGGTCTCTTTGAGACCTTGTGGGTTTCTCTCCTGTAAGTTTCATTTGGACTTACTATGAAAAAGTTTAGTCTGTGCAGCTCTGTGCAAAAGTCATTATTGTTGTACTAAATGTGTTATATTTTCAATATTATACAATAAAGAAAAAAATATGAATATAATAAATGTATTACAACAATAATGACTTACAGTAACATTCACAATACTATGTGTAGTTATTTTAGGATTTGGTTTAACACTCACATCAATAAAGAGACAGAAATGTACAGGACGTAGAAAAGGAGAGACACTGGGGGAGGTAAATGTAAAAACTGAGCAAAAGGAGAAATAGCAGTAGAAAGAAAATGAAGCAAGACAGTCAGAGATAGAGAGACACAAATGGAGGCGTCTCTTGACAGAGAGATGGGTAATTCAGTTGGAAGTACTTCAGAAAACACTGCAATATTCTCTGCCGGCCTGCAAGATCCTTTCTGTCTTTATGATACAATGTCTTTAAATCCACAGCTCAGCAGTGTGGTCACATACCCATCTCTTAGAAATAATAACATTACATATATTTGTATTTTACCTTTAGTTTTAGAGGGCAAGTTTTATGGTTTTATTGTAATAACGGCTTGGGGCGCTTACCCAGCCTCTTAGACAGGATGCCAGTCCATTACTGAGTGGACTGGCATCCACAGATGGCTGCCTTCAGTCCATTTATAGTTGTTTTATCATTTTTGTTTTGGTCTTGCATGTCGGTTCTCACTGTGTGTGTGTGTGTGTGTGTGTGTGTGTGTGAGGGGTCCCTCAACCTTGTCGAGATGCCTCAGAGATGCTATTCAGAGTCAGCGACAGTGGAAAGCTTTAGTTATGAATAGATATGAACAGATAGCCTTCCCCTTAGCTGTCCAAGTGTGCTGTGTGTGGTCTCAACACACAACAAACCATATCTCCTGATTGTGCAAGCTCCATTTGTTCCACTCCACACTGCTTCATGAATAGGCATGATTGTAATGCCTCTATTCTAGAACAAATTCAGCTATATGAAAAAGTTCCAGATTGTAGCTTTAATTAAAAATAGATCAAATGATTTGTATTTTTAAAATATGTTTTATACTGTCATTTAATCATGTTATCCTAAAAAAGATGCATGGCAATTCAATTATCATCTTGTGTGTCTATCTTATTAACAGGCTTAGGAAAGTTGTGCTGGAAACTGCCATAAAGTTCCACCATTTTCTTGCTGAGTGAAGCCCCACATGGTCCAGTGGGGGGCCCGGCCCTGCTAAACTGCGGCCCAGATAACAAATGGAGCAGAGCAGACATTTCACATGCCTCTTGTATAATTAGTATGGCAGCCTCACCTCCCAGCAGGGAAATATGGACACTCAGCCTTGAGGGGGGTGAGAGTCCTAACAAAAACAGTTCACTCTAGTAAACCACCAGTAACAGAATGCATGGAGCATTTCTCAGTACCAGCTACCTGGAAGGTGTGGTTTGAACACAATTTTACTGTAAATAACATGCACATGCAAACACACCCATACATATATAAATTGACGGTTCTGAAGCAGGTATAGCTGTCAGTCTGGCACAGGAGAAAATAAACCTGAAACAAGTCCCACCTCTTTCAGAAGCACCTGGATATTTTGTGCAATGCAGCTGTGCAGTGCGGTTACCGTGGATACGACACCACCATGGGTGAGGAACGTTACCCAAATTTATTGTGGGTACAGTACATTTAAATATACTGTGCTAACTAGCATTCAGTATCTACCATATGTAATTAAATCACTGCATGTTGCAGATATGAATTCATTCCATAATAGTCAAAATTATGTTATGTATGACAGTGGAAAAGTTCACCCTCTCTCACTATCTCAATCTCCCTCTATCCCTCCCTCCCTCTCTCTCTCTCTCTCTCTCTCTCTCTCTCTCTCTCTCTCTCTCTCTCTCTCTCTCTCAGTTATAGGTTGCAGGCTGCAACATGAACAGTTTGGCTGCAGTAATGGTCAGTCTGTCAGCCAGGGATTTTCTGCACGTATCTGCCTCATGGTAATACAGTTGTGTAAAAACAGTGTAAAAACCATATCGTATCAGCTAAACTAAACACATATCTGCCCTAGTACAACATATACATTATATACATATACAAAAGTAATACCACTTACAGTACCTGGTGCAGTATACATACTAAATCAGTATTTGTTCCAGTACAAATATAAAAGAAACATTGTGTAAGGTTTTAGTTTTGATTGACTGAACCAGCCCTGTGGTGTAATGAAGTTGTATTTGTTATTATCTTAACATACTGTACATCTGTGAGGAATTACAATTTTGCCGAGAGCCTGTCAGAGGATAAAGTCGATGTTGGATTAAATCCACTCAGGCGTGTTGGTATTTCATAACTTTTGGCTGTGAGCCAGTATACACACTGTCCTTTTCTTGCTTCAATACAGTCCTGCTAACAGACCCTGTTCACAGAGACACAGTTACAATGCATGTGTAGATACTGTGTGTGGAATCTGGATCTGGCACAGTGAGTGTTTATTTACAATTCAGTAATTTGAGGCAAATCATTGAAACCAGTTACAAGTATTTAGATCATATAGGGTAATATACACATTATATTAAAGTACATATTAACCTAAAAAGGACAAGCAAATATGCTCCAGTATAAATACACAAAAGGGCTAATCTAATCTGGAATCTACACAGAGTTATATTGGCAGTACTACAGGTCAGCACATATTCTATTGTAGATGTCTCACTTAGACTCCCACATGGACCATTAGCTGCACAAGCAAATCAAACATCTCCTTTTATGATCTCTGCTTCTAGAGCCCGTGTTAATCCGGCCTCGGGTTGAAAAGCAGGCTACGCACTTGATTTACATTCTGTTATTGGAATTCCTTTACGAGCGAGTGGCACAGATGAATGGGAGACCGATTTCTCAAGAGACGTAATGGACTGATAAGGGCTGCTGGTGATAAACATCAGAGAACCTGAGGCTTACGCAAGAGTCTTGAACTCAACATACTGGAGGTTTATATAATTAAGGGAGTGTGAGTCTCTGAGCCCCACCCAGAATAAAAGAATGAGTGTTGGGTATGACTCGGTCCTAATTTATCATTTACAATAAGGTCACTTAGCAGACATTTTATCCAAAACAACATACAGTATGTTTTAATATCTGTAACGTACATAAAGGCATGGGTTAGGCATCTTGCTTATGCAGGTAGGCCAACAGGGGCCAGTTGTTCAGAAGTATTTTGACCAGATGTTGGGTTGGATTTGGATTGGATCAAATATGTAATATGGGTTGTACAAAAGAGAGAAACAGCAAAAGGAAACCTTATTAGATCACGTAATCTTGATTTTTGTTCAGATTGAAATTTCAGATTGTGTCAAAATGTTTTAGTAGTAAAAATCTGGATTATACTGATTCCATCAGAAGGGTGGATTCAGGGTGGACTCCAGGGACAAAATAAATGATAAAATGTAAAATAATATAACATGTATCATGCAGTATACTCCTGTATGTTTATTTATATGTTGTACTTTATTAACTGTTAGAGTGATAAAGTAGATCAAGTAGAGTAAACCTTTCAGTACAGTAAAAAAAAAAAAAGAATATATATTAAAAGCTTTTGCCCTCATACAAAAATATTCCCAAGCATCTGAAATGTTATTCATCACGGTTTTATACTGACAATACTTTTAAGTTATTTTGATTGTTTGTTGTGGGTCAGATGAAGTTTCTGAATATTTTCAAGAAATCTCAAATGAAAGGCAATTTTTCTCTGGCCTGGGAATGTCACCGAGCAACTCCTGCCTCTCACATCAACCCACCCCCCCTCACCCCCCAGGTCAGGTTCAGAGCTAAGGGTGAATTTACACTTGACTAGCTTGAAACAAGGCTGATTATGTTTATCAGACCAGTCAATTATGTCCTGCATAAGATTCCTTCATTCCACAAAACCCACAATAGGTAATCTACATGTCTGTTAATTTTCCCCTTTAAAATTATTTGTTTTAACTAGAGTCTGGAGTATTCGCTACCGTTAACGCTGTATAGACTTGCCCTTAGACTTGGACTTTCTCCTTGACTGTGAGCCTATATTGATGGAACAAGACTTTGGACTAGTTTTCACTTTAGCTCACGGGCATGCAGTTTTCAATGAACACAAAGCTCCAGCTTGGGAAAGTGTTTTGGGTGGTCAACTTGTTCTAACTGACTTTCAGGATTAAACTAAACGGCAGTGAAATAGGCTAATAATGTTATGTACAGCTGCTCAGGAGAGAACGCTCTAGTATCAGCCTCTTCTATACAGTAGGGTCACATAAGCAACTCTGTGCTGAATGTCTGACACATATACACACATATACATATTCCTATGGCTGTTATCATTGTCACTCACAAGTCTGTATACGTAATTCTGGTGTGACATTAGTGCAGTGGTTTATTTACTAACCGTGTGCACTTTGTGTAGGGTGCTTGATGCATCAGTAGTAGGGTGGTTGTGCTTACAGTATAGTTGGTGCATGCTGCATGCTGCTGCTCGCCTCATGAGACCATCCTGATCTCACGAGCTTCAGTTTTATTTCGTCGTGAGAATCAGTCTGGAAAGCATCGGAATCATTTTGAATGTGTCCGAGTAGCAACTGAACTTTCCAATCAGCATTGTGTTTATAGTTATACAGGCGTGGTTTTACAATCAGCATCGTGTTTATAGCTATACGGGCGTGGTTTTCCAATCAGTGTCATGTTTATAGCTATGCGGGCGTGGTTTTCCAATCAGTGTCGTGTTTATAGCTATACAGGTGTGGTGTAGGTGTGCCGACCATGGTGCTGACAGTGAGCCGACCAGATGGTTTATCCAATCAACTACCAAGTAGTTTTTTGGAAGAACAGCCATTCACAAACAGTTTCAATGTACGGCTCCCCAGATGGACTTGTGACACAATCCCTCTGGCATGTCAGATTACGCTGCTGCTCCTGCTTGCTCCTTTCTGCTTTCAGCTACTGCCGCTGGCTAGACCCTCTTGGTTGGGGGTTGCGAATAGAGGAGCAGAGTGTATAATGCTGGAACTACACCAAGGTGTGGACAAGTGGATAGCACTGTGGCCTCACAGCAAGAAGGTCCCGGGTTTGAACCCCAGTCGTCCCAGCCTTTCTGTGTGGAGTTTGCATGTTCACCAATCTCCTCCTATCTTACCCTTCTATGTGCATGCTGAAAAAATAATCCGGTACTTCTGCTCCATAAATTGGAATGTAAATTGCGAACGCCGCTCAGTGCTCACAACAACAAAGCCACTTGTTATTGGCTTGTTAATGCATTTCAATGTGTGGGGCGGAGGGATATTGTTTTGATTTCAGCTCAAAGTAAGCAAGCATTCTCAAGAATGACTGACCCTGCTGTGCCTTTAACAAATATATGTTATTCACAGCTTTACGCTGATCAGGAGCACGCAGCCAATTGTCAAAATGCCACCTCAAATGAATGCTGTCCTAAGCCGTCCTAAGCCAGGCCTGTGCGCTGGACGAATGTTATAGTTGCTGGTTTAACATTTTTGAGTGCACTCTAGCTATGTAATACTGCAGCCAATTGCTAAGGGTGGCTAGCTGTTGGACTTATGTAGGTTTAATGAGAGACAGTTTACTTACTTAAAGAACTGTTATATTTATATTTATTATATGAAAATCATTTGATAATCTACTTACTACTGTTCCCTTCAAATGTTTCCTTTTAGTACCCTGTATTCCATATTTAGGGTCCTATAGGAGGATTCCAGTATAAAAACCAATCCGGTAGATGAAGCTGTAAATTGGGAAGCAACATAGAACACAAGTAACTTGATATCATAATATCTATTTTGTCAAGTAGGCGGATCTTGACCAGATTTTAACTAGCGCTGTGTCCCAGAATGTATGCAAGTAAAGGCTGACCGAGTCCAACCAATGGTGGTGTGCAAGCACCTAAAAGGCCAACGCCCACTGAAGGGGTCAAGCGTTTCACCGCCGAACGAGGGCACCAGTCGGCGGCATCCTTAAGAAGGCTCTGTCTGCGGACTGCAGGATGGGCGGAACTGCTCTGGCGGTTGACCAATAAATACACCTGACCAATTAGAGCACAGTGGGTTCATCGAGAGAGTAGCACTTAAAGACACACAATATAAACGTGGACATGTAGAATAATTATGTGTTTTTGCAACATTTAAGAATATAAATCTATTCTAGTTGACCATAAAATAATGAATATCAAAAACTAATTAGCATAATATACCCCCTTTATGAAATGTCTCTGGTACAGACAAAATGGATTGGATGTGATTTTAGAAAGACCTGATTTCTTATTGATATAGAATAATCGAAATACATTATGCATTCTCTAGTCTGACTGTGGTTGTAAATCTTAGGCCTCAGTTTGTGAACAAAACCTTAAGAGAAACTGAACAGTTTCTGCACCTGAGGGATTTGTTCACAGCTGCACCTGACTAGTGACTTAATACTGCACACACATGCACATCTTCTCAACATGTTTATTAAACCTGTAATGGCAATCAAAAATAATACTAAAAATACTAAAAATCTATTGATTGGTCTCTGGGGTGGGTAGGCCAATCTTTCATGCCAATAACACACTTCATTACCTTATTGGACATCTCTAGTGTTAATATTCTTTGGACAAATCCTGTTTCAATCAGATAAATAAGCACTACTGGCTATTTTGCTGACATTACAGGAAACAATCCAGTCAGTCATCTGTGGTATTTTAAATGCCTTATGTCCAAAATAATTTGTCAACTTTTTGTATATAGTCAACAGTGCCCAACTTTTTAGGAAAGTTGATCACATGGGAGCTGTCCAATTGATCTCTTCACTTACAGACTGGACAAATTGCAAAACGTGATCTGGCCATATATGTGTTATACTGTATGTGCATGTAATTGTAGTGTATACATTTACAGAGAGTGGTTTGTGATAATGTATAAATAATTATTCCAATGTAACCTTTACCATTGACATTGGATAATTGTGTTTGTTTGTCCCACTTCAAACTGGCAAATGCCACATAGCAAGTTTAAAATTATAATTAATAAGATTTCCGATTCCACAAAGGGCTTCTTGTTTGCTGTAAAATACTAATTAGCTTCAGCAGAAAACAACTTTTCATATTTTGCCAATTATCTCATATTCCGACAACACCTGACTTGTGATAAGTGTGTGTGTGTGTGTGTGTGTACTCATGGAAATCATTACCTATAGGATATCAGGAAAGCCAACTTACCGTACAAAATATTACAAACAATATTTATTGTGAATCTCATGAGATTATTATTATTATTAAAATTAGTAGGCTACATCAGAGCCACGTAAAGAGAGAGTCTCGTCATTTACATTCACTTCAATGGACCGTTTTTTTCACAGAAACGGAGCCTCAAAATAGTTCCCGGAAGTTGGCCTAAATACTAAAAGTACCCTATAAATTCTATTTTAAATGTATATCGGTTCATTTCTTGACTAATAATTACCAAAAAATGAAGTCATATATTTGTATGTATATGTAAATTGCCCAACTTCCTGGAACTATTTTGCCATAGGTTTTGCCTCTCCATGAACCATGTGACCGTTGAAAAATCTGAACTTCTGTTGGCGCAACTCTATTCTTTCCATGTTTGTAATTGCGTGTTTGTGTGTGTGTGTCCAGCTGTAGAACTCCATCTCTCTAAATTTAAATAAAAACATTGATTATTGAAATGGGTTTGAGTTGCTAAACTTGCCAAGGTGAATGAAATGTATACATATTTTAAAAGATGCTCATTCCATTTTTTAAATGCTTACTGACTAGAGAGTAGTTGATTACACTGGCAGGCAGGACATGAGTTTCAGCAGGACACAAGATCATGTGACAGACAGCTTGGCTCCCAGCTACCTTGGTAAACAACAGAACATTTACAAGAACTCTTTAAATGTATAGTAAGTAATTCTGGAGAAAGGTTGTTGATATTTGAACTCTATCAAAACAAAACTATGCTATATTGTGCTCCCTCATTAGCTCTGCCCTCCTCATTGGAAACGCAAAGTGAAGGCTAGGATATTGTTGTTGTGTGGTCTGCAACACTTTGTTTGTGTTCCTATTTACGAAGACAGGGCTGTGTAGAAGTATCTGATTATTTCTTTAGAACACACAGAGAACTGTAAGCTAGCAAAGAGATATTTGGTGAATTTTTCTATTAGCAGACATTTTATATAATGTTTATTAAGTCATTCAGGAGAAGGTTTGTTGATAGTTGAACTCGATCAAAACAAAAGACACCTCTCCCTTCAATGCCATACGAGCTCCCTCAGAATTGAAACACATTGGAAACACATAGCAAAGGCTAGGATATGGTTGTTGTGTGTGGTCTGCACGACTTTGTGTTTCTATTTATGGAGCCAGGGCTGTGTAGTACCAGATTATTGTGTTTAATGCTTCTGATGCTGCACGTACTTACTGCTATGACTTGTGACCTCAGATCCCAGTCCCCTTGATTCAGACTCACCCCAGGCCCAGTTGGTTCCGTTCTGGTGCAGCTCTATCAGTGAGGTCCGCGTGCTCCAGACGTTGGGCCAGCTGGAGCACTACTATTCAGAATACATCTGGACGGTGCAGAGCCTGCTGGAGGAGGCATGTGCCGTCCCACACCTGTATCACCTGGTGCCGCTCTACCAGAGCAAGGTCAGCACAGCCCAGACACTGCACCACATCCACGCCCTCTACCACCACCCCCACTCACACCCCTACACAGAGGAGGGCCTACTGACTCCCCTGGCAGAGGAAGCTCCATTCATGCACCCCGTCTTCACTGAGGAGGAGATGGACAAACTAGAGGCCATACCAGGTACTGCACATATCCTGTTCATCTGTACTATCCTTAATCCTTAAACTTTCAAGGTGGAGGTTGTATTAAATTTTTTGTTCAATTCAGCAAACATCTCCTTACGCCCCTTTATCTGCTCGTTCTGTGTGTGCTGAATAAATAAACTGGTGTTACTACACATCTCTGGCTCTATAAATAGGAACACAAAGTGGGACAGACCACATACACACAACCAGCTAATGTTTCCAATGTGTGGGGTGGAGCTTCTGAGCTCAAATATTAACCATTTTTTAATACTGTTTCTATGCACTTTTTCTCTGCTATTAAGTCTATTCTATGTCCTCTATCAAGTATTTAAACTTATAGTGGGTTCTTCTCTGAACAAACACGCTGTAATTTTCTGAAAAACTAGGCTATTAAGCCACACTATTAAAGGAGTAGCATGAAATTATTGGAAAATATGGGCAGAGCGATAAAAAGATATGTGTCCCTGTGAGTGAGTTTATTTCACAACTCATAGGGTAAAACACTACAATCTTACATGGTGGGCTTTTTTTGAGAATTGACAATGCTTTAATAATTATATCATATATGTAATATGTTCCCAGGGATTTTTGAGCTGGCTACGGAAATGGAATTTCTTCCTGAATGTGACATCTGGCCTGATGACATCATTACCAACATGTTATGTTGAATAAACAGTGAAGTTATAATGTAGCCATATATTTTATTATTTCTTTAATTAATTCTTCTTTAATGCATTTAACAATAAAATTGCACTAAAAGACTTGAATTCTATTCAGTAGGAATGTAGCCAATAATTAATAATTACTATGTATTCTTAATATGTATTAATGACTGAATATGTTAATTCATATTACGTACGTTTATCAATAACTTCTCACTACTTAACATTACATATTTATTATTAAAGTAAAATACTGTACTCTAGTGAAGTGAATTACCTACAGTATACTGACCAAAAATATATGGTTTTTGGAATGCTTTTGTTTGTGTATCATTTTCGGTAGCTCCTATTTATCATGAGTAAGAAAACAATATGCACAAAAAAAAGTAGCAAAAGAGTTTAGTTTATAAATGTGTTACTCTACACTACTCTCACGCCTGACAATGGTGCATACATGCTGATTATTGTCCAGGTATGTCCACTATAAAATGTGAAGTTATCTTGAAAAGTTACATTCTGTTGGCTATTCCCACAGTCAGGATGCCAATTGCACTCTCCCTTCAAATCTGTGACATTTGTGTCATTGTGTTTTGTGTTACAGTACATCATTTCTCTATGGCTTAGATTCCTGGAAGAACTTACCATTTTCTCAAATCTTCAGACCCAATTTTAACAACTCACACACAACATCGAACTTCTGGGTCTGATTTGAACTTTTCCCTTAGACAACACACACAAGCTGACAATAATAGACTTCATGACTGTTTGTTACACACTGAAGGGATTAATTCAAAACACTGATGCCAAAATGTTTACAATGGAGAAAAACTTGTAAACATATAGCACTAATTCATATAACGCTTTCAACCCCCTTGCAAGAGAAATGTATAACAATACTGTAGTAATACATTAAATACATATACATTGTGGTTACTGTAAGGGAATACTATGTTGTTTTGGTTTTAAAAAAAACCTACCTTTGAAATTTCACACTGAGAAAATATGTAAGGAAGAGTCAGTCATGTTGCCAGATCTATAATAGGCTTTACCCCCCCCACACACACACACAGTAATGCAGTATGTCTCAATTTTAAACACAAAAATGGGTTAGTGTAGCGTTAAACAATACTCAAGTCATTCCAAAAAACACACACACATTTCTGATAACCATAAAGACTATTCACCTGTTTACACACATTTCAATATGGAAATCGTTTTCTGCAAAACTATAAAATTGGTCAAATAAATAATACATTTCAGTATATATTCATTCAGCAGACACATGCTACAATATACTGTAATTAACTGACATCACAACCGTAAGTCAAAGAATACACCTTTCTCCAGGTGAACACACTAAAGGCGTCAAGGTTTATAACATTGTTCTATTTCTTGAGCGTCAAGCCAAAGAAATGCATTGCTTCCCCGTCTTTATATATTTTCTAGCGTGTATTTTTAATATACATTTTTGACGCGCCGCCAAACAACGCTGCAAGTGGGCGGCGGCCTTGACTCAACATTGTTCAACATTGTTCAGAATCAATCAGTATTGCAGAGACATACTGTAAATAGGGCCTAGAGGCATTTTTAAAATTGCGTACATTGTCCAGTGTGCACGGACACTAGATTCATGGACTAAGCCTCCATAATTTCTATTGACATATGCTGTATTTTTAGAGTAATCAAAATATATTTTTGGTCATGTTTGTCTTAGACACTGATCTAAAGTGGAAAATTATCTTCTGAGCCACCCAACACAAACAAAACAAACCTAAACAGAAAAACCAAAAATGCTATATTGATAAAAACACCAAATGGAGCACAGCCAGAGTATATAACCACGTTGTTCAATGTAGGACTTTCTATAATGGTATCCTACCAATATCACAATTGTTACACAAACAATAACATAGTTATTAATTCTTGAATCACTAGAATTACAATATGCAGAAAAACAATTACACCAGATGACCCTTAATAAGACCTCATTAGACTGTGTCTGGGGCTAGCAATGGGAGCTATTGGTTAGCCTAGGTTACTGTAAAACTGATTTTCCAGATGAAGCTGAGAACAGTGAGCTCAGTAAATGTTCAATGTGCTGAATAAATTCAAGGTTTTTCAAAGATCTTTGAGAAGCACTAATACATTTTTTGATATGATAATCATCCTTCTGTCATTTTTATCCTTACCTGCAAAACCTTTTGTTCTGTTTTCACAATGTCTGTTTTAAATTGTTTAGTTGTTTTAAACAAAATAAAGGTTAATGTTCTAAAGTTCAAATTAAATATAGGCAGTTAAGGTGTTTTTGAAGGAAAGCTCAGGAGGCAGGATGGGTTACTGGGTTACTGGGTACCGGGATGGGTTCCCAGCCGAAAGGTTGTGGGTTCAAACCCTGGTGTTGACTTACCTGTAAGCATCCTTGAACAAGATGCCTAATCCCTAACTGCTCCCGGTGGTTGGTCGCACCTTGCATGGCAGCAATCACCGTGTGTGTGAATGGGTGAATGTGAGGCAAAAATACTGTAAAGTGCTTTGAGTGGCTGAAAGGTTAGAAAAGCGCTATATAAATGCAGTCCATTTACTCAGTCACGTAGGTGCATACCAAACCCACAATGACACTCCAATCAGGAGTCTCCTGTAGGCCTGAGAGCAGCAGAATATGTTCACTGGGTGAGATGCCATTGCTCTGCCAGCAATGACGTAGGTGTGATTTTTGCCACTACAGCTAAAATATATATTTTTTACAGCAATCAACATAACAGGGTGCAGTTGCAAATGGCAATAACGGGCCAACATGGGCCAATTACAAAATAACATATTTGATGGTTTAGTTATTAATGTGGATTAAAATGGTACAATATCATACAATGCCAAATTGACATAATCCCATTGCATGGCTGTGCTTAATTTGCTCAATAATTTATCTCGATGCATATTCAGACAACTTGATAACCCTGCAAATTTGTTTATCATAATTTGTGATTGAACCACTTTATGAAGCGGTTTTGATAGGAACTAAACACTTAAAGACTTTCTGTTTAGCACTTTCATATGTCTCAATTGTTTGTATTTCAGAAGCACTAAGTAATTACTGTAAAATTACTACTTTTTCAAGGAACTAGTAGTGTAACTAATTACTTTTTCCAAAACAGTATTCAATTCTAAAATGAGGTGGCTCATTTTTCGAAAGTAACGAGACAGGGTAGTGATTGTGAAAGTAATATAGTAATGTAACTTGTAATGTAACTAATTAGTATTAATACCTAGTAATAAGTACCAGTAAAGTAATATTATTACTTTTTGAAGGAGTAATAAGTAACGTAACGTATTACAATTCTTGAGTAACACTGTTCAGAAGTGTGATCACGATGTTCATTATAAGGACAAGCTATGGTGCCAAACTATGGCTCTGTGACTTTAACAATATCTAGGTAGGAACTGTACGCTTTATAGACACTTGTTAGTATTAGAAAAACATTGTTTTGGTCTTTTCGTAGGCCCAAAAATATCAAATGATGCATCGTGTTTGTAGAGAAGCTAAAAGACAATTATTATTGGTGTTTCCAGGGCATATTTCCTGGACAGGGAGCTGAGGATGGATGGAATCATAATTACTGAGCGCAGATATCCACACAGTGTGAAATTACAAAAGCTTGGTTGTCATGGTGATAGGCGCCTCACAAACCTGCAGGGAGATAGGGGGAGTGTAATGCATTTGTGTGTGTGAACGTGGGTGAGCGTGCGAGCGTATGTGTTTGTTGCTTTGGGTATTTACATATTTGTGTGTAGTGGACATGTTTGGGTATGCAATAGTCTACTTTAGTGGGTCTTACTCTGTGTGTGTGTGTGTTTGGCAGGTTTATGGATTTTTATGGAAGCAAATTGAAAGAGTTACCTTGACCTCATTGCAGTCTGTTGCTGTGTGTCCAACATGTGGTGCGAGCCCTTGCAAAGGTCCATACCTGCTCTCAAAGGGATTCTGTGGCAAGTAACATACTCTATGTACTTGCCATCAGATGTCCATCATACAAAGCTGATTATTAAAAACATTATGGAAAATTTTTCAATAGGCAGTAGTGCACACATGTGCACACACATGCACGCGCACACACACACATTTCTGTATAGAAAGATTCCACGTTGGTGCTTTAATATGATGAATGCTGATAGCACTTTGACAATGGGACCCATTGTTGCTGAACAATAATATGGAACTTAAGCAGGTTTATATTACAGAAAGTTATATTAACTAGAGGCTACATTTTTCATTATACTATCTGCATACTCTCTCATACTTGTGACAAAGTATTTTTTATATTAGAAGGATTCTGACCTCGGGCTTTAACTCCTGAATCATTCCTGAATTAAAATTCACAATTTGGTTGCAGAGAACTTGCCAGCACACAATCTCATTTGAAATGAGGTGTGTTTGTACAGAATGTGTGTGAATACATGACAAAATGTATACAGCAAGGCACAAACTCAGCCAGGGTTAGGGGTTCTATTGTGTGTAGAACAAAGCACTAACACTGCCAGGGTTAGGAATTATTTTCCCTGTAGTGCATGGCACTAACACTGTCATGTTTAGAGGTTGTATTCCCTATAGAGCAAGACACTAACAGTGTCAGGTTTAGAGGTTGTATTCCCTATAGAGCAAGGCACTAACACTGTCATGTTTAGAGGTTGTATTCCCTATAGAGCGAGGCACTAACACTGTCATGTTTAGAGGTTGT
>JAODUK010004185.1:23633-33667 GCA_027564635.1 Typhlichthys eigenmanni
GGTGAGAGGGCAAGTGAATACAGGAAGAGACACGGAGGACGAGGGCGAAATATGAGAGACTCACGTCGCTTATTCAATTGCAAATTTTGCAGCGCGCTACACATCCTGTTTCATTTTTTTACTTATGAGATAGCATGAACCAACAGGATTTCAGCAATAGCAAATCGTAGTAGGACATAACAATTATTTTAGTTTGATGCAATAAATGAACAACGCGGTACTATTTGCAGTTGCAGATTAATTCATAACCAACTTTTACATAATTTACAAATTATATTTAGTGAAGTTCTGCACAATTGCATGCCAGATCACTTCACAGCTGGCTAAGAATGTTTACTGAGTCTATTCATGATTACCTGCTGCCAGTACTCTTCCAGTGACGGGAGCGCGGAGAAGTATCCGGTGTCGTGGACAATCTGAAGCTCGTGGAAGATGCTGCACATTGGAATAACGTCCATTTTACTCACGAACAGCGCAAGACAACCGGTCAGCCGTGTGCGTGTACGTTCCGTGCGTGTTCAGAGGGAGATTGTCGGCTTCGTGTGCGTGTGGTGGGCATGAAGAACGCGCAATGCCTGGAGAGCCGAGATCACGGCTGCGCACGTTGACAGCAGCACAGTGAAGTCCAGTGAAGTCAGTCAGTACCGTAAACTTCCCCCGCTTCAAAAGCCTACACAAACTTACCCTATCATGTGACGTTTCGGCCTGGCCACCAATGGCGTCGCGGGAGCGCAGCGCCCGCCTTGCTAGATTACTTCTGGCCAATGATACAGCCGTCAGGATTTCTCGGACGCAGTCTGGTTGGCGCGCATCTCGCAATGTCTCGAGGTCTATTTTTAGAGCACTATATAAACGGACGTCAGGTCTGTTCGCGGCTGAAGAAAAACGAAAAGCGCTCCGTGCTGCCGACATGCAGAAATACACAGCGCACCGAACCGACAGCATATCGGTGACTCAAGCTTTTAATAATAAAATGACTGTTCGCACTCAAAGAGTCAAATGCTCAGTCAGTCCAAACCTCTAAACTGCAATCTTTCACAGGAGCGCGCATGCTGTTAGCGCAGATAGAACGGCGTCGAGTCAAATAGCCTATTACGCGCATGATAAACGAGGCGTACAGAAATAACATAAATGATTGTGTTAGACCTGCAGGCTCAGGACTTGAACAAACAACATGCCAATAATCCTGATAGTTCTGTATGTGTGTGTGTGTGTGCGTGCGTGCGTAAGCGCACGCGCATATGCATGTGTGCACACGCGCATGTTTAATATTGTTTCTGATTATATTATGAAATCTTGCTTGAGGAAAAGTTTATTATTCTGATAAGTGTCTATGATGAAACGTTTTTTCCTGAGAACCAGATTGTAAATATATTGACATAGTATCTAGATGATGTCACTTACATGACATCTTGAAGCCATCGGGCAACATCATCCAATAATATACTCTGGCAGACACAGCAGATATGGGCAACGTGGTTATGTTGTAGATGCTCTGGGAGTTGTAGTGCTTCTTCAACACTCAGGCACGTGATGGTCGGTCGCTGCTTGGACCACATTTACCTCTTAGAGACTCCCGTTCTAAATGTGTGGACATTATTGTTCACACACGTGTGTTTTTCTGCACCTACACACAACCCATGTTTGTAATGTACAACGCATGCACAAACACGTAAGATCAAAGCATCTAACGGAAGAGAACCTGTGACAATTAACAGAAAAGCTGTACTTGTTTTACTTGTATTGCTACACTCATTTTACATACGTAATACCAGTTTACCGTTCAGTATAACAGACTGTCTCACAACGTCATCCGCGGTGTTCTAACAGCAAACGATCTACCAATTGAATCGTTGTTAGCGGTGAGCGATGGCCCTTGGGTATGCTGGCGTTAAAACGCCACGTCCCGTTGCATAAGAAGTGGGATAAAGTTGAGGGGCGGCAGAACAAGGGAGCATTGAGGAGTTAAAAGAGGACTGGGTGACACAACATGTCGGGGGAACAGGGAAGCTTTGTCTGCAGTCGACATCTTCGTCAGCTCAGCGACAACACAGCCTCTTCAGATCAGCTGTACGCTATAGCTAGCGGCCTGCAGCATCTCACTGGGTCACGAGGGATGGGTTTGTGGGACACACACACACAGACATGCAGGTATGTTGAGGGAATAGCGGATGTTATATGCGTCGCTTTACAAAGCCTCAACATTATACGGTATTCTAGAGAGGCTGAGCTCAAAGCCAAGGAACAGTGTAAGATATCCCGTGCACTAATCATATCACTCAGTATCACTTTCAATATGTATGGAGCTTGGACCTGGAATGCACAGGGAACAACCAACTGTGCACTCTAAGTCATCCTGAAACTTACCTTGCTTATTTATAGTATGGGAATGTCTTGTCACTTTCTGATGGCAGGCTGGTGATGCAGGCCAGATGATGTTGTGTGACAGTGAGTAAGTGGTTACTTACTTACTTACTTACTTACTTACTTACTTACCTACTTATTTATTTTTCTTACATTAAACCCTTTTAAACTATTTTAAATGGATGTTGTTGACAAATAAATATTAATGTGTATTTATGGTTTCTGCACCATTCATCATAAAAGTTGAAACATAACTAGTGAAAACAATGAAAGGAAGTCTGAATGGTGAAGCCATTAGATGTTTGTTGTTCCTGTTTACATTTAAAGGTATAGTCTATCAATCAATCTATTGCAAGCTAATTGTAAGCTAATATACTTTTTGTCAAATACACCAAATATCTCCTCGCATTTCGCTATCTTACCGTTCTCTGTGTCTGAACAAAATAATCTGATACTTCTACATGGCCCTGGCTCCGTAAGGAACACAAACAAAGTGCCGACTGTAACAATAATATTGTTAGTCATGTTTCAAGGGGACTGATTTGGGTGTAACACACAAAAAGACACGTGTGTTAGATTGAAGGGAATGAGTCAGTCGCGATTTCAGTAGTAGACTACGTGATGTTGTAAGTGATCAGAGTTTAATAAATGACAAGCTAAGCAACTACACTGATTTAACCGTCCATACCCAGTGAGAGACCATTATGAAACAGTGACCACCGCTCACAATCACAAAGTCACAATACTACACTTTGCCTCTCAATTTGTTTTGATGTTTGCAGTGGAGGGATATTGTTTTGATTTGAGCTGGAAATTAGCAAGTGTTCTCAAGAATAACCCTGCTTTAAGTGGGCATGAGATGCCCACCTAAAGGAGTTGATCTTATTTAGGGACATATTGTCTCGATCATGGAAGACTTTCTAACTCATGCATTGTGTGAAAATATTTGCGTTGTGTGGACAAAACAAGCACCTGACACCAGGAACATGAATAAACATCACATCCTACTGTACACAGAAAACCGTACCACGTACCTGTGTACAGAACTGCAGTAAAATAATAAAATCTCCTGATCATATGACATCTGGCAGGCAGCGGACATCATGAGATGTCTAGGCTCAAGAAACAGGTTCCCATGTCAACAACAGAAATCTTTGTTTATAGAGTGGATTAGTGTGTGTGTGTGTGCGTGTGTGTGCGTGTGCGTGCGTGTGTGTGCGTGCGTGCATGCGTGTGTGTGTTTGTGTGCTGGTGGGGGTAGAAGTAATCAGCCTGTACAAAGAGAGATGGCTCTGGCCCTCTAGGAATTAGAGTTATTTTGGGTCGATGGCCGATGATCCTACTGTATGAAATAAACACACAAAATCTCTTTTTCAAGAGAGACCAGCAAAGAAACAGCAGCAAATCTACAGTAGTTTCATGGTGAACAATCATACTAAACACAGAACACATACATTGAAATGCTCAGGATTAGTATACACATTTAATAAAAAATAATAAGAAAAACATAAAGGAAATTGATACAAATGTTTAAAATAATTTGAGTACTTAAAAACTAGCCACAATTGATAGAATCTGATTCCAGACTTTTCATCTGAGATTTAAATGAATTAAAGTAGATCAGACTGCACCGCTGCCAGTCTGTCTGCCAGTCTGTCTGCAACAAGAGAAAGAGCTAAAAGCCCTGTTGCCAAGCTCTGTACAGACAGACAGCATATGCAAGTCACAAGAATGCAAACCATAGCAGCTAGTGTTTCATGATATTTAAGTGCAATGAAGGGAGCATACCAATCATACACCTAAACGTAAGACAGTGTAAATGTCTCCACGATAATAAAGAGGGCCAGTTATTCATTTTGTACATTTTGGTGTGTAAGAGCTGTACATTCAACATGGTAGACAGGATCCAACTTAGATAGCGATCGATCAGGTGCATTCCTAAAGCAGATCACCATTGTCAAGTGCAGTGAGAAATGTTGCAGCAACCAGTCCTCAATCAGTGTGTGTGTGTGTGTGTGTGTGTGTGTGTGATATCTCAGCATAACGACAGATATATAACTCAATCATTCCACTCAAATGACCAGTTACTCTCTCCCGACCTCCAGTAACATTCCATTGCGGCTGACCTTGTCTGAACCACAGGACCAAACATGCCTGTCCTGTTGTAGAGATGTCAGCTCTTTGGGAAGTCAGCAACATTGTGCACACATACAGTGTGCATGCCCGTTTGCTACAGTGTGGAAGGAATGCCTTATTACCTCTGACTGGTAGAGTGTTGGTTACTCTTTGCTCTTAACTTTACTGTTAACATCGTTCTCATAAAGTCACCCAGATACCATAAAACTATGAGAAATGCAAATGCAACTTATCATATTATATCCCAATAAGACAAACACACATTTACTTATTTAAAAGTGGCAGACTAGCTTTATGAGTGTTTCTACGGAATGTGTCACATGTCCAGGAATCACGCCACTCCAAACAGAGTAGGGAGAATAATAGTGATGGATGCCAGTGGTGGCTTTTAGTGTTGGCTGTCAGCGGCAGTGACTCACTGCTTCCCTAAACATGTAGTAGGGAGCCAATCAGGAAGCTTGCTTGGCTGTGTGACTCACAGCAGGACATGCAAGGTCTGAACACACACACACACACACACGCACACACACACACACACACACACACACAGACTGACACACACAGTGGCATTCCAAAGCATTGACAGCTCTGGAAACCAAACAGCTTTTGTGTGTACTGAACGTACAGTATATGTGTGTAGTGTATAATTAATGCATTTCCAAAATTATGTGTGTATGTGTGTGTGTGATTGTGTGTGCATACGTGCGTGTGCGTGCGCATGTGTGTGTGTGCGCGTGTGTGTGTGCGTGCGTGTGCATGCGTGTGCGTGCGCGTGTGTGCGTGCGGGTGCGTGGGTGTGTGTATGTGGGTTTGTGTGTGTGCATGCGGGTGCGTGCGTGCGTGGATGTGTGTTTGTGCGTGTGTGTGAGTGTGTGTGTGCATGCGCGTGTGTGAGCGTGCGTGGATGTGTGTTTGTGTGTGTGTGTGCGTGCGTGTGCGTGCGCGTGCGTGCGTGCGTGGATGTGTGTTTGTGCGTGTGTGTGTGCGTGTGTGTGCGTGCGCATGTGTGAGCGTGCGTGCATGTGTGTGCGCGTGCGTGCGTGTGTGGATGTGTGTTTGTGTGTGCGTGCGTGTGTGCATGCGCGTGTGTGAGCGTGCGTGCGTGTGGGTGCATGTGCGTGCGTGTGGGTGCATGTGCGTGCGCGTGTGTGCGTGTGTGTGCGTGCGTGTGCGTGCATGTGCGTGCGCGTGTGTGCGTGCGTGCGTGGATGTGTGTTTGTGCGTGCGTGTGTGCATGCGCGTGTGTGTGTGTGCGTGCGTGCGGGTGCGTGCGTGCGTGGATGTGTGTTTGTGCGTGTGTGTGTGCGTGCGTGGATGTGTTTGTGCGTGCGTGTGTGCGTGCGTGTGTGCGTGCGTGTGTGCATGCGATGTGTGTTTGTGTGTGTGTTTTACCAGGATGTTAAGCTACCACGTCAGAATAAACCCCATGATTACAGGCTTGCTAGTTTGATTCATGTAAAACTGTTCCACTCTAATGGATGGGTCCTTTGAGCAAACAGAGGAGTTGGTCCACAGCAGTTGTTCAGGTCATCTCCTAGGAGAGCCAGCAGACGACTGGCACTACTGTACTGGCCAGCTTCCAGTTATTAAGGTTGTCGTGATATAGCTCCCAGTAACACCAGTAGAAGACAGCATTTGACTGACAAATCAAACCACTGGACACATTTAGGAGGTTCCCTGTGCTGTTACAAGGAGCATTGCCTGAATGTCTGAATTGGATAGGTGTCATGTAAACGCCATATTTCGTTTGAATATTCCGGATTAGGACTTTTTTATTTTATTTAGCATTTTCCGATTAAGACACCTGGATATGCCAATATAACAGATTCGGAATATGACTGGGGAAATGGGTTTTTACTGAATTTTTGGTCTCTTTTTGGAGTAAGATTATGTGCATAAAACTAAATAAAATATCCTATTTTGTTGCAAAAAAGCGAAATAGCACACGCAGCTCCAGTTCTTTCATTTTCCAGTTTAGAACATTAAAAATGAATGTATTTTAAAAAGTAGGGAAATTCCTCTGTAGTTGTAAGTTCTAAGTTATTTAAAGGGCGTAGTGTTAGGACTTATAAATTGTCTGCTGGAAAAGTAGCCAATGTCTCTCTACTATATAAACTATATACTACAAAACACACTCCCGAATAACATTGAGGTGATAATTTAACGCTGAATCCAAATGATTAAGGTTACAGTTTGTGCTCAATAATTAGCATGCGCATAAATTAGCTCAAGCACAGAGGTCTTTCTATTTGCTGACTCTAATGATGAATTAAACATTTATGAGGCCTAAATTGCACATTAATCTGCATCAATAAGTGTTAATTAGTATTGAGTAACATTTACCTTCTGCCTAAGGCCAAGACACTCACCAACACCCACTGCTACCCACAATGCATCGTGCCTGGCACTGTGGGCATTTTGTCATATGGTGACTGCTGGGATTGTCTCATGCATGCCAAGTTAACATGTTATAATTCTTACTTATGTAATATTGATTTTGAACAAAATAAGCAGAAATGGTCTAATTTCCTTCATTCCAAGGCTCAACTCAAACCTTAATAAAAAGTGCATTAACATTTTACCACACCAAAATGTTCAATTGAAGTCATGTATTAGCATATGGGGAACATATTGTATGATGAGATTATTTGAACAGAGGACAGGAATCCACCAGTCGAGGGATTTAATCAAATAAATGTTCAAATGTTCAAAATAAAAAAAAAAATTAAAAAAAACAGTAGGAACAGTAGGAAATAAAATACATTGTAATGGAATATAGACTAATGTTAAGACTGTAATATATTATTTATTTAATCAGAATATTACCATATCATAATTGCAAATGAGCACATTTGGAATAGTTGTTATTTAAATGTAATGTAACAATGTAAGAGGCTAATAAATTACATATTTAGTCTATTCTGCAGGGAGTCAAACTATCAGACCAACCTGAATGCACCAATGACCACTTCACTGTAGTACTTATTTGACCATTAACTAGAAGGACATCTACATAATACAATGGTTTTGTAGCTTGCCACAGGTAACTCAAACATTGGTTTATAGAATGTAACCACACTCAAATGAGTGTTGAGAGTGTGAGGTAGATGGAAAGCAAATTACCAATTAGCAGAATTATAAAATGTTCTAATCTAAAAGTCAAGTGGAGTGTTAATGTTTGACAAGTCCAAGTCGAGTACCAATATTCATGATTGAAGTCCAAGTCTCAAGTCTGCATCTCTAAAATTAACCTCCTTATTTAAGTTGCATAAATGTGTAAAATAAACACCCATGTTTTACCTTGTCCGTGTGTTTTGAGCAGAGTATTTCCATGTCTAGTTTATCAATGCATAATGACAATACAATCCCAATAAGTATAGTCTCTGATCACCACTTTATGTTTAGCAAAGAAGAACCACTATTCTGGCTGCATGCACATCCATAATGTAAGCCACTCATCTTAATTCTGCCCCCTCTGGCCAAAAATACACATTGACCCAAGTAGCAAACTATACTTGTTATACATGTCATTACTTAGGACATTAATTATATCATATACAGATAATAGATAATAGTACAGATATAGGCCAGTGCTTGTTAAAGGAAGGTTTTCAGGAGTGTTATGTGGAGCGTTTAAGACCAGAACTGAATCCATCTAGACTCTGGTGTGGTCTGATCAAAACCTCCTGTAGGGCCTCTTGCATAACACGGTCCTTGATATCTGTCTGTCTCCCACCCCCCACCAACCCCTCTCTCTGGCTGGGCTTACAAGTATTCGTCATGTTTCTCATTGATTTCTCCATTTCTTCTTTCCTTCATTCTGGTATCTATTACTCTCGCTCTCTTGTTGCTTATTCGCTGTCTCAGTCAGACATTCCAGCTTATTGGATGTTATTCAATAGTACATCATTATATAACCACACATACAACCACATGAACCTCCATTAGCTCCTTACTTACAGAAGTGTATGTGTAAACATGTACAAATACACGACAGTACACTTGCATGTGTTTCAGTATGCCCCAGAATCTCCCAGCATTTCTGGGTGTCTCCCAGTATCTCTCCCAATAGAGATACAATATTGTAATATATCACAATAATATGTGACATTATACAATGTTATTTTTATGTTTTTGTCAAACAAATTCCATTTAATAAATGACCACATTTGGGTGTCAGGAGATGGAGAACTGCATCATAAAACAAAGAGAAATGCTACAGGGACCAATATACAGTGCTCCACACAGCAGTAAATGTGTTTACACTAGCACAAGCATGAAATGTGCTTCTACTTAGAGGCTAGTGCTGTCAGCTCTGTTGTGAGAGCGTGTCATCTCGCTGGGGTCCAGCAGCCTGTAGGGGGCTAACTCTATCATTTTCAAGTTTGCTGAAAATGCGGTAAATGGTGTATATATGAAATATTGTATGCTGTTCTTCTAATCTGCAATCAGGTCTGAGTGGAATACACGCACAATGAGGTCCCCAGACAGCATGGGCTACTACAGTACTGTATGTTACTGAGCTCAGATGACACAATCACAATCACATTAAGCAATAGCATCAGCATTTAAAAATCACTACAGTAGCTTTCTTTGATAGAGAATGCCCTCCCTGCTGTCTCATGAGCTAAAACAAATAGGTTTGGTTTGAATAGAACTAAGTTATGTGTGTGTGTTTTGCTAAATATCTTGTGAAAGCCATGTGAACCTCTTATACCATTCACTGTGTTATCACGTTAAAGCGAAATATAAACAATGTCAGAACTTAGGATAGAGGACCCGAAAGCACTTTGATATACAGACCTTTGCACACAGAAATAGCTGACATGCCCACATGCAACCAATTTGCAATGTGGTGCACTTTGAGGTTTAGACAGATGTTTTATGCTACCAGCCTATACTCAGCATTGAAAAGCTAAAAAGATCATGAACAATTAATCCATAGGGTACTCATTAGTTCAATGCCATGCAATTATTAATTATGTAATACTCTTTAATACTCTACTGTAGCATGTTAGACTGCATATTCTGCTATGGATTTTGAAAAAATGGGCTGTGGGCATATTTAGGGCCATGTCAATGTTTTTTTATATTCACTGGAGTAACTCTGTGTGTAAACATCATGGGAAAATGTATTGTTGCTCAACAAACAAGTGTAACAAACGGGGCATCTTTGTCTGAGGGACTGACACCGAAGGCCCAGCTACTGTTCATATCACGATTATAGTGGCAAAGTTATATAGGCCTATTACAGTGTTTGACAACAGTCAGAACCATTTATTGCTGGTTAGTGGCCCATAAGTATGGAGGACCAGGTCTGCCATAATAAAAAATAAATAAATAAACATATAAAAGTATAAATAAATAAAGAAAAGTATAAATAATTAAATAAATATAAAAATAATTGAAAAAATAATTGTTTTTATATTAAAAAGGCTATTTCTGTATTTTTACATGTATTTGTTTATTTGTGCATTTCTACATTTATTTATTTAATTATTTTTACATACATTTATTTATTCTTAAATTTATTT
>JAODUK010004186.1:0-10959 GCA_027564635.1 Typhlichthys eigenmanni
GTAGTGATTGTACAGCTTGTAGAACAGTGTAAATTTGCTGTCCCCTCAATATAACACAACACACAGCCATTAATGTCTAAACCGCTGGCAACAAAAGTGAATGCAGCTGCTTGCTTCCCCTTAGTGATGATTTAAGCTGCTGTGTGTTATTTTAATAGCTTGTCGTGTTTGTGGGGTTCTAGGAGCCGTTAATGATGTGCTTTTATTATTGCTACGGTGTGTGTGTGTGTAATGTCTAATGTAATTTTCTTATGCTGTTTTACATAAATTCTGGATTGTTTTATTATAAACTCTTGTGTCAGTGTCGGTAGATTTATACCTTCAGTTGAGATTTAAATGAATTAATAAATTCAAGAAATTAATACAATATTATTCATACATTAATTTTACGTTGTTCCAAGCCGCGGCGGGTCAGTATTTGATCTAGATATGACTATAACGGCTCGGTGGTGCCCCATAATTCGGAGTTATTAAAACAATAACCAATATGAAAAATCTATATTAGGGTTACATGTAAGATAAGATAACAAGCCATTTGGAGATTGTTCCAATCCATACACCCTCTTACACAGTGTTGAGCACTGCAATATTATTACTTTGTTCAGTAACTAGTCCAAAACAAAACAGAAATACTTTTACAATTATTAATCTACGTTACAATAACAAGATTTCAGCTAGAAAATTTAGGATAGCTAATTGAACCAACCCATCCAATCATCTGGTTTGAGAGGCTGCAATGTTTTCACTTTGGCTGATTGTTGACTCCTAGTGTTATTTATTGTTCCAATAAAGAGGATTCAATTGTAAATTGAGCTGGTTGTAATTTTTCGGAAAAGGGGAGACAGGGTAGTGATTGTGAAAGTAATATAGTAATGTAAATAGTAATGTAACTAATTACTTTTTAAGACCCAGTAATATGTAAAGTAATATTACTTTTTGAAGATGTAATATGTAACTAGTAGCTTATTACAATTCCTGAGTAACTTGCCCAACACTGCTGCTAAATATCCAGTCGGGCCTTGCACCGCATCGCTGACATGTCGCTCTCTTAGCACGCGTCGTAAGCAATTCACTCTACACGATCGTCGCTCACAGGAGCGTGCTGTGTGAGCTATTAGTTTGAGTTCACACCTCATTCAATGAGTGTCTTGTAAAAGTAAATATGAATGAGGAAATAAGCCAAGAAATACAGAGATGGTGTACTTAATGTTTGTACACTGAGTATACAGTATCTTTGCAGACATGGACATGGCACACACTTACGTATATACAACCCTTGCAAACCACATGCACACGTTCTTGTAAAATCTCAAAACACACACACACACACACACACACCCCATCGTACACAAAGTATTAGGCCAAGACAACCATAGGTATTGTACATGTACACCCAGAGAGGACACACAACTCCACCCCCACATATATCTTATATCTGTATTTTTGAAGATGAATTGTTCTTACCAGTTGGTGTTACACCACCTGAGGAGCTAAGTAATTGTAAACACAATAATGAAAAAACGTTTCATATTTCGAGTCTCCACACCTTCTGTAGAACATTTGACTGGATATACTGTAGTTGTTCCTTTCCGCAACATAAGTATATAATGTATACTGAAGCCTTTTATTGTCCTCTCATTCCTTTCCATTACAAAGTATATATTTAAAAAAAGCAGGTTGAAACAGGAAAAGGCATTCCTGTCCTGACTGAGTGCTTGTGATATTTTCATTATATTCTAGACCTGCACATGTACATTTTATGGCGCTTACTGTTAGGCTATTGTTCATCTCATTGAAAAGAGTAGTCTACCTGGCTATATTTTAATCAAACTGATTCTGTAACTAACAGCAGATGGCCATTATCCAATAACAATGTTGTCTATATTACCGTATTTTCCGGCGTATAAGACGACTTTTTAACCCAGGAAAATCTTCTCAAAAGTCGGGGGTCGTCTTATACGCCGGGTGTCGTCTTATAGGGCGGTGCTGAAAACTTCCGAGCCGGACTGGAGAATCTGCGGTCGCCGCATACTGTGGGGGGAGCTCAAAAACGGCCGCGGCCGCATCCCCGTCGTATGCGGCGACCGTATGACCGTATGAAAGCAGCAAGGGCGGCGCTGTACAAGTACGGTAGAAGAAAATCCACTCACCAGGATTCGTGGAAAGAAGTGACTTAATGCGGTCCCGATGACGAGGTGAGGGGCCGCCTCACCGGGAAGATGTAAGTGAAGGGCGGAGCAAGCTGCAGGCGTCCGGGACGCCAGGGGTATGGAAAATATAGATAGAGCGGCGCTGTGCCCAGAAAAACGGCGAGTATATCCCAAACTCTATATTTTAACTGGAAAAGTCGGGGGTCGTCTTATACGCCCAGTCGTCTTATACGCCGGAAAATACGGTAGTTTATGCACTCATCCACCGTCCCTCGCTACTAGCATACAGATGCATGAAATATATATATATATTTTAAAATCATTGTGATTAATGCAGCAGTCATCAAACAACTCTCAAGCAGCAAAGAAATATGGTGTCACTAAATGCAATGTTCAAAAATGGAGAGAGCAAAAAGACCGACATAGAAATGCAAACAGTCTCACCGTGTTCCCAAAAGCAGCCGCTTCCAAGAGATTGACAGGGGAGTGTGTGAATACGTGACTGAATGAAGGAATGCCCATAGAGCGGTCATTCATCTTAAGGCATTGTAAATCACCAAAGAGCTAAATGTAACCACCGATTTCAAAGCTAGCCTCGGATGGTGTAGAAGAATGATAAAAAACGGTACAGCAAGTTTTATTCAGTGTATTTTCAGTATAATTATTTTTTTACAAAAGAACCTTTGGTCTTTTAAAAAGTGTTTTTCCAAAAATTATTCTTGAAAAAGGGGGGGGTCGTCTTATATTCAGGATTGTCTTATATTTGGACCAATACGGTATTCATTTTATTTGAATTGGAGTGAATCGGCCACATTAACTGACGCCTTAAGTGACACCTTAATGTGGTGTACGTGCTCTGGTCGTTGTGTCTCACATGCCAGACCGCTCTTCCCCTCCATCACAAAGTCATGTAATAATTATATGGACCAGAGGTCATCACCTTGTGTTGTGTGTGTGCGTGCTGTAATTTGTAAATGGAAAATGTGTAGGAATCCTGTATATTTTGAGATGTCATGTCTACGAATATGTGTGTACAATCATTTGCACACAGGTTATGGGGGTGTGGTGTGTTTCCATGTGAAAGGGTAGGCTGTATAGCCCTTTGAGACTGCAATGTGACTAAGGGCTGTATAAATAAACTTGACTTGACTTATAGGCCTACTGATAATAACAAACGGAGCTTGTACATGTAACTGTTGTATAAAAGCAATACCACCACACTCAAGATTGTGATGTTGGGTCCGAGTCTATGCTGCTCAGTATAAGCCCGTAGCACGCAGAGCGGATCTGAATTGCGAAAGCTGCCGAATTCTCCGCATTAGTGCGGGCGGGGTTGGTACGACCCGCTGGCAATCTGCACACGGTCTGCAAAGTATGGCAGAGAAAAGGCAACCAGAAATGCTTTCACTCAAACTCCCCTTGAGTCCACTCTGCGTTCAGCCCTCTCGTGCGTTCTGATTTCTTTGCTTTTGGCGTCGCAAGTGGCTCCCGGTGTGATTGGTTGTGATTTAACCAATCACACCAGGGGTCACACATTCATGTGAACACTGAACCTTCAGCGCTTCAGAATGTCTTATAACTGCAACTGGGTATTTAGGGAATAATTACTTTTAAAAGTAACAGCGGCAGAATAAACTGTTACGTTATGATGGTTAAACTCTTATTATTATACCAATAGGGTACATGTGTCTGCACGTGTGTAGGTGTATGCATGTCAGTGTGTGTGTGTGTGTCTTTAGGTCTGTGGTGGTGAAGACATTTTCCATGCTGTGATTAGTTGGCTCAATAGCGCGGTGTGGCCCCGCCCCCCACACCACCAACCCCCCACCAACAGCAGCATGTGTGTCGCCCCCTGCAGGTGCCAGAATGGAGGAGTTCCTCTACGAGAAGCTGGACTGGAAGGCTCCCTTCAGGGACACCAACGCTGAGCTCCTGGGCCAGCACATGCAGAACGCAGCCAGGGAGCTAGGCCCCGGGACCCCCTATGGTGAGTGGCTCTGGTACCTCCTATGGAGGCCCCGGGACCCCCTATAGAGGCCCCAGGACCCCCTATGGTGAGTGGCTCTGGGACCCCCTAGGGATGCCCTGGGGCCTCTATTGTGGTAAATGGACTGCCTTTATCCAAAGCGCTTTACATTTTTTGCCTCACATTCACCCATTCTCACACACATTCACACACTGATGGCAATGTCAGCCATGCAAGGAGATACCTGACCACTGGGGGCAGTGACCCTGCACTTAGAAGAGTCCCAGACTATACAGTAGCTCCTAGGGCCGTGCAGTTAATCACATTTTAATTGTGATTTCAGTTTTGGCTCCTAACAATTAGTAAAAGTAAACTCTTATTTTGTCTTGTGTTCTGAATGGCAGCACATGCTCACGTTCGGCCATAACAGGGTGAAAGTTAAATATCAACATGAAAAGTTTTAAGGGATATTTCACAATTGGTGTTTTCACTGTTCATTTGTTTCAATGTTTGTTTCAATGTTACTTTTTCCATAATCGAGCAGCCCTAGTAGCTCCACACTGCATGACCCATTGTTGAATTTAACATTCAGTACTGTTTATCACCATCAGGTGTCACCAAAGTCACACAGATTGTATCTGTTATTCTGTCATTCTGCATTTGGTACTGTAATTTATAATTAATTATTTATTAATTATTATTATTTGAGGTGCTCTAAGCATGATTAGCATGGTGCTGACATTCTGACATAGCAATAAAAAGCATAAGGGAAATGCATCTCTTTTAATAATTGATGATTATTATTATTATTATTATTATGAATGATTTATTTAATTTTTTTAAACCTGATTCCTTTAACCATTTTAATTAATGTTTTTTTTCTGCATTCATGTATTTGTTTATGGCTTTATAGTTTATTCTGTATGAAAAGCGCTATACAAGATTATTATTATTATTATTATTATTTATTATTCCTGGTTTCCCAGTGGCCTCATCTGTGGTTTCATAGTGTCAGCACTCTGAAGGGAGGGTGGTCACTGACTCACATTACAGCCGTCAGGCGGTACCGTTGGCTATAGCCACCTTATGTCTGTTTATTGGAACCGTGAATGTTCACACATTCACTCCCTGTGTGTGTGTGTGTGTGTGTGTGTTCAGGGAGCGCGTTGATCCAGGTCGGTGAGTGTGAGCAGCGGCTCGGGGCAGCAGAGCGTGACTTCATCCAGACGTCCGCCATGAGCTTCCTGGCACCCCTGAGGAACTTCCTGGACGGAGACTGGAGGACCATCTCTGTGAGTCTGGCTCCCAGAGCCTCTCTCCCTCCGGGGTCTCACAGCTGCAGATGCCAGTGTGCTGACTCACTGCGTCTGTCACATGCGCGTGCACATGCACACACACACACATGCACACACACACACACGTACACACGCACATGCACACACACACACACACACCATATGTATGCACGCACACAAACACACATGTACGCAATATGTACGCATATTGTACAATATGTACGCATATTAGGTTTCATGGTCTCATAGCAATGAGAAATAGAGTCTAGGGGTTAGTAAACCCATTACCCACATCCGCATTTACAAAGGTCACTTCCCCAAAATCAACAAGATGAGTTTATATAACTAAGCAGGGATACTACATTAGAAAAACTGACATTTTCTATAATAGAATGAATCTTTATTAGATTTTTGTATTTCTTATTGTTACCTGTTGCTGAATATATATTTTTCTATAAAATTCCATCATAAATTGATACAAAAAAGGCACACATTCCTGCATAAATATTAATTAAGTGTTTGATGCTCAAATGTGTGTATGATGTCTGTTTCCAGTGCCATGCTAGCGCGCGTGTGTGTGTGTGTGTGGCGCACGGAGCATACAGTGGCAGAAAGTCATGTAGAACCGCTATAATAAAGGCTGATGAAACTCAAAACACACGTGCATGTCCTCATCATGTTTGTAGTTTAAAGCAGTAACCTGTAAATAGGCACTATCCATATAGCCTGTGTTGCAGTAAGGTTTCTCTTCACGTTAAAAACATAATGCACATTCAAAACATTTCAACACATTTGAGCTCCTCCGTGTCTTAAATTGTTGGCAATTACGCTATTTTAATGACGTTTATTGAAGTTAACAAGCTATGTGTTTCACCAAGCTAACGTTAGCCTTCCTATAGCATAACATTGAAAGTACTAGCTTGAAGGATGATTTGAGTACCAATAGAGTAGCCGTACTAGTCTACAAGCGCAGACGAACAGGAATGAACCTAAATGCTGAACAAGCAGAACAATAAACGCTCACAGAGAAGATATATTTGGTAAAGTTGTTGTAACGTTACGCTGTAAAAGACGACTGACACATGAACCAACAACACAAATAACCCACACTCAGTGTTGCCAACTCTTTTCCAATGAAAGTAGCTAGCACCAGCTCCAAAAGTCGCTAGGAGTCATCCGCTCATTTGCATCGTGATGGCGCATATTAACTAGAAACTCAATACAGCACAGTGCCCCCCCGCCACAACACACCCACACAGAGGAGAGGGAGAGAATGCGGCGCTGTTACTCCAAGCAGCATATGAGAATACATTACAAAATAATATATTTCTCGTCTTTTCCCTGGGCTGATTAAATCACTACATTTGTCACTAGTCGCTTTTTAGAAATAAAGTCGCTGAGACTAGCGACAAAGTTGCCAGGTTGGCAACACTGCCCACACTCAACAGGTGAAGTGAAAGAGTTATTAGCTTACTGAATGAAAGTCATGTGGGTAGCTGGGGTGTGTTTGATTCATTGGTGGCTTGGCTTGTTTAGGTGAGGTAGAGCCTGGGTACAACTATACAGTTCTATGGGTAGAACACTCATGAAGTGCACTGCACCTCTGGGCGACAACGGACTACTTAATTAAATGTACCTTTTCTGCTAGTTCTCCAGTAATGTTGCTGTCATCTGCTCTGTTTGTTTCCATTCAGTTGTTTTTCATTAGACTGCCCAAGTGGAGTAGTTGCATCATATATTTACGGTAGTGGCCTTATCGGATGCGAGGGGCTTATCTAACCTAAGGCGTCAAATTTGACAAAGCTGCGATTATCATACTCCGCCATAAACTCGTTAATGACATGGTGTGACATTGTGTCAGAGATATGCACATACCATTTTTGGGAGATCAGGTCAGTAGAAACTTTCTACACATGCCAAAAACAAATCCCCAATGATTAGTAGCGTGTCCACAAAAAACTATCTGACTGCTTATTTCCATAACTACATACATACATCTTTCCATTGTTCATTTTGTATTATATACGGGTGACCATCCTGTTTTAGGCTGCCCGCTCATACGGATGGCAGTTAATCTTTGACATTTTACCTCCTAAAAGGGTTTTAAAAAGGTCTCTTGTTTACAGTACAGTATCTTGGCTCACACAGTGGCTATAAAAAGTCTACACACCCCTGGTTTTGTGATGTAAAAGAATGAGTCAAAGATAAATCATCTCATAACTTTTTCCACCTTTAATGTGACCTATAATGTGAGCAATTTAATTGAAAAACAAACTGAAATCTTTGAGGGGGAAAAATAAAGCATAAAAACTTTACATACTTTAGTTTTTTCTCAGTGTCGTGATTACCCCACAGTATCACCCCATCAGGGGCAGATTCGCCGGCGTCCTGCGTGGCACCATCCACTTGTAGGGGCCCATCCGCGATCACGTTTTCTGCCATCAACTACGTCTTCACCACGTAGATTACCGTAGGGCCGTCGGGCATCCTCACGTTGCGCAAAGTACCAATTTTTGATTTAGATAAATAGCCCTTGCACTCATCTCACCCCAGTCATCTTCAAAGATGCAGATAATAAGCTTAAAACACAGCTCTTTTTCAGCCACGTGAACCGGTGTGAAATCAGGACTGTTAGTGCCCAGGTGTTAGCGCAATAGCTTATCAGTAAGTAGGTCCTTGATCTACTGCAAACTACGCATTAAGATGCGCTGAGGTCCCCGTCTGTAATGAACGTCGGCTAGGTAGAAAATAAATAAGCTAGCCGACAAGGCCATTTTACCCAATGGTCTTGTATTTCTGTTTTTAACACGTAATATTTAGTTTCTTAATCGTTATAATTGTATGTTGCACGTTATCGCTGCAGAGCCCTGTCTGTGTGTGCATGTGCACCCTTCACTGTGAAGCGCCTGTCTGAAGGGCGCCGTTACAAACCCCCTGTGTCCCCCAGCCTGGTCCCCATATGTCCCCATGTGTCCCCCAGCCTGGTCCCCATGTGTCCCCATGTGTCCCCAAGCCTGGCCCCACTGTGTCCCCCAGCCTGGTGTCACTGTGTCCCCAAGCCTGGTCCTCATGTGTCCCCCTGCCTGGTCTCACTGTGTCCCCCTGCCTGGTCCCCAGAAGGAGAGGGGGTTCCTGGAGAACCTTCGTCTGGACCTGGACGCCTGCAAGGCCCGTCTGAGGAGGGCCAGAACAGCCGAGACAAAGGCAACGGTGGGTATTTCTGTCAGTTTCTTGTCCAGGGACAAGTCACAGTACATGCTCCTGTGTGACAGCATACTGAAAGCAGTTTCACTTTTTAGCAGATCACTTTTTGGCATGACACCTGCATCTAGCCTACAGCTTGTTGGATTGGATTTTTTCGTTTGGATACGTGGTTTATATTTACTTTTGGAAAGAGGGTAGGACTACATAAAGACAGTTGGATTATTTAGATGCTTATTTGAACACTAGAACGCCGGATTTGGCAGCCGGGTGTTAGTAGGTGGGCTAGGCTACTAAACCAGTAGCTTTCAAATAATAATAATAATAGACTCAAAACCACATTGTGTGCTTATTTATGCAATGAAGGCGTAGCTGTCAGACTGTAGGCTGTTAAAGGACAGTAGGTGATTTAGCTATGGAATTGTAGGCTGTAAATTTAGTAGGCTATTAACTTGCATTGGAGCAGGATAAATGCTGAGCTGAACGCTCTCTACGCTTTTATATCCTCGTGGTGTTACGGAGAGGGGTATGCTAATTGGGGACCATCTACGTAATACAGTCCCCTGTTTCTGTCCCTCCCAAAAAATCCTGAACAGAGAAATGATTAAATACAGTTTAACGGTCTAACTCTACAATACAATACTACATGTGTTCACATGTTTAAAGGAATGGATTTCTAACATGTATGAAGTATTTCCAAGTAAATCTCTGTATTTACTTTACACAATCTTTAAATCGATAGAACTCATTCATCAAAACATTATTCATTAAACAGTTTAAATTTAGTTGTATTATTTAAATGCAACATGTATATGTATTTTTTTTTGTATATTTGTATATTTATACAATTTTAAAAAATCTGTAAATTATGTAGTGTTATTTTTATCGCAATGTATTAGGATACAGTTTGTATCTTATATTATGACACATGTATCGTGAAACATATCACGATGTATGTATCACGATACAACTGTATCGTGTCACATATATGTGTCACGTGTCACATACGTGTCACAATACATGTGTATTGTGACACGTGTATCGTGATACAGTCATATCATGACACATGTATTGTGACATGTGTATCGTGATAAACATCGGTGAGGTCCTTCCATCACCCAGCCCTATACAAATGCACACCTTGGTTGACTTCCCCCCCCTGATTCTTAACGTTACCTGTTCTCAATGTCTGCAGTGTGAAGGAGCAGTGAGTATCAGCACACTGTGCCCCAGCCGTTTGCATGCAAAGCACGAATGCTAGCAAAACAATGCTTTAAAGGTGGAGTCAGGGATTCTGGAGAAAGATTGTTGATTCTTGAACTCTATCAAAACAAAAACACCTCTCCCTTTAGTGCCATAGGTTGCTCCCTCAGAAACCCCGCCCCATTCAGTGCCATAGGCTGCTCCCTCAGAAGCCCCACCCCCCTTCAGTGCCATGGGGTGCTTTCTCAGAAGCTCCACCCCACATTGGACACACATTGCCAAGGATGGGATAGTGTTGAGTGGTGCGGTCTGCACCGGCTTAGTTTGTGTTCCTATTTACTGCGCCAGGGCTGTGTAGAAACACCATATTGTTTTTCCATCACACACACAGAAGGGGCTTACAACTGACTCCACCTTTAATGCTATGGCTACTGGCTTGCGAGTGTCGCTATGCTTGCACTCATCATTATTAAAGTGTAAATGCACCTTTAATGTGTGTTTTGAGTACCCTAGTAGGACGATGAGACATATCAATGCTGGAGCATTTTATGGTGTGAAAATGTCTCTACAAGTCATATACGTAGAACAATTCCACTGCGACATTTAAATTTTATGACGCACAAGTGGACAAGGGGTTGCGGTTCGGTAGCCTGGGGATCTCATCGATGCTTTTTGCAGATGATGTGGTCCTGATGGCGTCATCGGTCCGTGACCTCCAGCACTCACTGGATCGGACTGGGATGAGGATTAGCACTGCTAAATCTGAGGCCATGGTTCTCTGCCGGAAACCGATAAAGTGTCTACTCCAGGTTGGGATTGAGTCCTTACCCCAAGTGAAGGAGTTTAAGTACTTCGGGGTCTTGTTCGCGAGTGAGGGGACTATGGAGCGAGAGATTGGCAGGAGAATCGGAGCAGCGGGAGCGGTATTGCAATCGCTTTACTGCACCGTTGTGACGAGATCTACTGGGCAATTTTTGTTCCTACCCTCACCTATGGTCATGAAGGGTGGCTCAAAACTGAAAGAACTAGATCACGCGTACAAGCAGCCAAAATTAATTTTCTCAGAAGGGTGGTACGGGCATCTGGTAAGGATGCCCCCTGGGCGCCTCCCTTGGGAGGTGTTCCAGGCACGTCCAGCTGGGAG
>JAODUK010004187.1:5000-10958 GCA_027564635.1 Typhlichthys eigenmanni
TGTATGTACCCATTGACTGAAGCATATACAGACAGTTGGAATACAACATGCAACAACTCCAATATAACGTCATGCATGGTTTTATTTATTTGTTTCAGACTAGCGTGAATTGACCGTGCTACTAAAGACATCGCTGCCAACACATATTTGTATGCACCAGGGCTAAACCCAATGTGCGACATTCCCCACGGGAGCATTTATGGAACGTGTGTGGCTTCGTGGCACTGCTGCATTGCAGTGTGACTATAGAGTTTTAGAACGTGGCAGGGGTTCTAGAGGGGGGAGGGGGGGGGGGGCAGCATTTAAGAAGTCCACTCACACCGTCCTCTTTAATGAGCGACACACTTCTCTTGCTCATCAAACACGCACACCCACCATCTGCTGAGGTCCTAGGTCGTGTGTGTGTGTGTTTACAGGTTTGCGTGTATACCTGCATGCATGGTGCAGGAAAGCGTGTGCAATCACAAGTGTGAAACACTATTTATTGCTAATTAAGAAAGTTATATTTCCCAAACCTGTCATGGTCGGGGAGCTACAGTACAGAAAGACGCGGAATTGGAGGGAAATTATCTCGAGAGCCATAGCAACCGGTTTCACTGGAGCCATTCTTGGCTATCCCCTACTTAACGTGACCTCGGCACTAGCGGAAATATGTCCAGCTCGACCCGCCATATTAAATGGGTTAACTAATATTTATGAGTGGAAAGGAAAACCGTATTTTGTTCCATTTTCTTGTTAAGCCCATCTGCTCTTTCACAGGAAAGATTTCACATGGACATTGGCCGCCTTCGACGGAGTGATTTTGATATGGCTAATTACGGTACACTCCACTCCACCCACTGTCATATGGCCCTCGTAGGTTGCCGGATGGGGATAGGGGAAGGGAGGAGGGGGGCACAAGATGACGCCGACGAGACAAAAAAAGTCCTCAGGAAATTGGTATGCATGGCTTCTATTCACCAGGGAGGAGAAGGTCACTGCACTAATCTTGATAGGCCAGCTCATACAGGCAGGTAGGGAGAGACGGCATGTCACGAGGGACGCAAGAAAGAGAGGCACGACGGAGAGCGGGACTCTGGCTAGTGTCCGCAAGCAGCCGCGTGTTTCTCGACGGGTCTTTCCGCTCGTGCACAAGCCTGCGGGAACATCCACGGCTGTGGTGGCGGCACTCCTCAAGATGGCCTGGGATGGGGGGGGTGGGGGTTGGGTTGGAGTTAATCACCCAAGCCCGTGGCCTTTAGCTCTTCTCATTAGCGGCGGGGTGACAGAGCCGTACCCGATCCATTAGCAATGCTCTGGTTAATGATGTTTCCCATCACTGCCAGGGACTAGCAGGGCCTTAGCTAGCAGGTCCATAGCTAACAGGTCCATAGCTAGCAGGTCCTGGGCTAGCAGGTCCTTAGCTAGCAGGTCCTTAGCTAGCAGGTCCATAGTTAGCAGGTCCTGTGCTAGCAGGTCTGGGCTAGGAGGGCTAGCCCCCATCACATAATCTTATATCTGTAATAATATAGGTTTATGGTGTTATGGTTTAGTTTATATATTATACATTTTACTAAAACATTTCTTTTATTTTTCTAATATGCAGTATGTTTATATCATTATAATAAAAAGCATTAGTGTGCCTGTTTTATTTGTGTTTACTGTATACTGGTACTTCCAGTTGTTTGTAAGGATGGTTGTTCAGTGTACAATTATTAATATGGTATAGTTAGGTTAGGATAATACAGCATGTAGATCTAAATAGGATCTTGGGAGTAACATGTCCAGGGACTACATCTGAAAATAAGCCAGCTGGCTAAAACGCCCATATTGTATTGACAGAGACTTTGCTCAGTAAAGTGTGAGAAGCTCTGTCCTACTGTACAGCAATATGCCTTTGAGTGCTGGCAGGGCGACACAGAGAGAGGCTGAGTGATGGAGTGATAGTGTTAGAGAGAGAGATGGAGAGAGGGGAAAGGACGAACGCGAAATGGCATCTACATATGTTTACGCACGCTCGCATAAGCACACATGTGGACTGACTGATTACCTTCTCGTGCACATGGGCCGCCAGCCTTTCTCACACACGCATGTAAGCACACACACATGCACACAGCAGGGAACACGCTTTATGCCCAGGCAGGAACGTGCGCCCTAATGGAGGGCGGTGCGTTACGTGCACACCCATATGTGCACACGCGCACAAGGGGACGGGGAAACAAACAAAAGGGCTCGTAAATACACCATGTGAGCGCTCTGCAGCTGTGTAGTAAGTGAGCCCGTGTCACATCGGTAAATAGCCACCACGGCGCGAGCTAACGCGCAGCTAACATGCTACTAACACTGCTAACACGCTGCTACTGTAACTAACACGCAGCTAACGCGCTGCTAACACGCTGCTACTATAACTAACACTAAGCTAACACTCTGCTAACTAACACTCTGCTATTGCGCAGCTTACACTGCTAACGCGCAGCTAGCTCTACTAACACGCAGCTAACATGCTGCTAACACTCAGATAACACGCAGCTAACATGCTGCTAACACTCATATAACACGCAGCTAACATGCAGTTAAACGCCAAGGCCAGGCATGAAAAAAGGAATATAGGCCACAGGCACCCCACAGCCCACTTCCTCTTCCTCTCTCTCTTCCCCCCTTTCTCTCTATCTCTCTCTCTCGCTCTCTCTCTCTGTCCCCCCCCCTCTCTCTCTCGCTCTCCCCCATTCTCTCCCTACTTTCGCTTCTTGACATAGGCTGGTGAGTTTCATAAAGAAGCAGTGGGGTGCCTCTCTCCCTCTCTCTCACTTCTCCCTCTCTCTCTCTCTCTGTCTCCTGTGTCAACCTCGCCCTCTCGCCGCCCTCTCTCTCCTCCAGCAGACACACACTCGCTCCCTGCTCGCCTCAGCCTGGAGTGTCGCGCTCACATATTCTCTTAGCGCCCTCTTAAGGGCATTAAGGGTATCGCCTCATTCCAGGACACTTAAGCTGTGTTGTTTGCAACGTCCTCGTCAGAGAATATTGTGTGTAATTGTGAATGCTAAATTCATCAGCTGGCTAAACAGGCAAAACATATGTCCATCAGCTTTGTAAATGTAGCTTGTGACCACATTTAACTTTTTTCAATTTTTACGTAAAACGTTTTTGCTCATGTCATGCAGTACATGTGCAAACATAATTTACCTTTTAGAAATCATTATCAGGCATCAAACCAGAGGCTTGTTAAATTGATGTATCAAGTTGTATCATGGTGGACAGGATAGGCTAGAGGTTATAATCTTAGCCGAATGGATGTGGGACAAATCCACGACATGCTCGTCCTACTGTACCTGTACGCATGCTTTAATAAAATGTCTAAATCTCCTTAGTACTTGTAATTGTTCTATAATACTAACTTTTTATAAAAGTGTTATGGCTAAAGTGCTATATAAGTGTTATATAAGGAAAATATAGGTGGAATTGTTGTGAAACTGCAAAAAAAAAAAAAAGGCCCACTTTTTTCATCAATAGATATTTATAGCATAATACTGTATATATTAATGTAAACTGTAAATTGCATTCAAGCATAAAGCCTGATCTCGTAGTGTACATAATTTCACACATCAAATGTAACAATTTGCGTGTGTGTGTGTGTGTGCGTGCGTGCGTGCGTGCGTGTGTGTTTGTGTGTGTGTGCACGTGCTTGCGTGTTCCAGTACATGACAGCTGCAGCTGCCGCAGCACCTATGCAAGGGACCTACATCCCCCAGTACACTCCTGTGCCTCCCACAGCCGCCCCTGTTGAAGTAAGGCCTGCACGCACCCACACGGTACTTACCCACAATGCAACAGCATGTCCTCCACAGAACACAGACGGAGGGACGCACCACACTCTCTGCTGTTCCATTTGCGCACACACACACACACACACATCATACTGCACATATTCTCATATATACACAATTCTACTAACATACAGTGTATTCATAGTACGCACATCCACCCGCACACACTTTCTGAACCATATTCACACACATTTTTTTTTAACTAGCTCACAACATGCAGAGAGCAACAAAGTCATTAAATAGACGGATTACATTTGAAGAGCACTGCAAATTCCTCTCATCCTCAAAACAAATGGCCACCGCACCGCCGGCAAATAACCACGTCTGAAACTGCAAGCGAGGCAGAAGGAGTCCCGAGTTTTATAGTGTTACAGCAAGACGTCTGAAGTTCAACGCAGACTCTGCCACTGCTCACAGCGAGCCGAGCAGCCGACTGACAGCACCGGACCGTATTCAGATGAACTATCAGTCGTTTATCAGCTGGTAGGGTTTGGAGTGAGTGTCCCCTTCTCTCCCTCTCTCTCTCTTACTCTCTTACACTCTCTCCCCCCCTCTCCCTCTCTCTCTCTCTTACTCTTTATATCTCTATCTCTCTCTCTATTCCCCCTTTCTCTCTCCCGGGGTCGGCCCCTCAATGGAACGGTGGGCACATTCCTCAGCTAGCAGAGTAGGGTTAGCCCATCGGCTACAAACGATGACAGCTCCCCCACAACACATCCATACATCCCGTCTAATCCCCCCCCCCCCACCCCCACCCCCCCATCCCCAAGCCCTCTCCATCCTGTTCCTCCTACAAGTACAGGAGGGAGACGGGCGCCCCAAGGTGCATCTCACCTATCTCGTCCCCTAATGCTGCAGCAGCGTCGGTGGCAGGGCATATATCAGGGCGTCAACGCCCATCTAGAGGCTGACAAATGGGCCGCACGCCCAATCCTTGCGAGCCTGTGTAAAGTGATTGAGATGACTCCACAATGGGGACGGTCGCCAAGGCGACGCGTGCTATGCTAAAGGTTATTCTTCTTCGAAACAGGAAGGAAGAGAGAGAGATTTATTTAATATGCTGTGGTGAAGCCTTTAAGTTCATACAGAAATATGAATACTCCTGTATGTATATGTGTAGCTTTCAGACTGCTCTCAGGTTAAATCACAGGATTTGCATTGTTGGAAATATGAATAAAGCGTAACTGCACCCTAAAGAAAATATTTTTTCAAGCTGTAAACGACGTAATCGTATTGATCTGTGATGAGACACATCATTGCTGGTGTTAATATTGACACAATTCCCGTTTTTATAAAAGTCAGCATTTTATGAGCTGAAAACAGAAAGGCTAGAAATGCTCAAACATTTTTTTTGCCTGTGCGAATTAGCGAACATATTTGACGAGTAGCCTACTCCAGCCTCTCCAGTGTTATTAAGTTATTTGTTGTAAGCAAGCACAGTGTATTGATGTTGGAGGGGTCAGACGAAAACATCAGTGTAACCTCCCCGTCCTGTGTCTCCTCAGGGAGTGGTGACGGACGTCTCCCCCCAGAGTGTGGCCTCCTCGTCACAGGAGTTGGGCGGGCAGCAGCAACAGATGCAGGTGGACAGTGGAACCGACCATGTTCCTACATACTCATACCAGTCCAAGTGAGTGCTGCTGCACAGCCACGGCATGCGTTGGATGAGGGGACTTAGAACTGCTGTCCAACAACCCTTTTAATTGGACGTTTATTAATCCTCTTCTGTATCCTTATGTTAGACACAGTCTGGGTAGCTTTGCTGTCCCAGTATATTATTATAATAATAATAATAATAATAACAATAATTATGATGATGATTTTTGTTATTATTATTAAATTGTAGGGTCAGTTAGCATTATTCACAGCCAGCATTTACCGCGTCAGTTACAGTTATGTCACGTTGTCGTATCTGTGATGTTTTTGCTATGCGTTATGTGTGGAGTAGCAACAGCACCAGTATACATGTGGTGGGATTATTATAAGGTTCCCGTGTTCGGGCAGTTAGACTACTTCTTCTCTCCATGTCTCACTTGTTAACTCCTTTGCTTGTATAGCACCTTCCATTTTAAAAAGTGCTTTTAACCCTCGCGCTGTCCTTACTCCTCGTCAATATATTGCATACTCGCCGGCTCCGCCTCCACGCTAATTATCG
>JAODUK010004188.1:0-10957 GCA_027564635.1 Typhlichthys eigenmanni
TTTCTTGATTCAATCAATTTCAATCTACGTGAGCAAAATGTTTACATTTAACATTCACCCTAATCAATTGAAGTCTATTTGATTAAATCATGTTCACAAGAGGAATATAAATGTATTATGTAACATATGCATGCTTTCTTTTTGTACATTTTAAGACCTGCCATTTCCATTTTTATCAGTGTAGGACACAAGCTTAATGGGTATATAGATTTGTTATAGATATAATACAGTCTTGTTTCTGTGTTGGTCACACCCCAGTTTGTAAAAGGTCTTAGCTCTAGTAACATTTTTGTAGGACTCACTTAACATAGTACAACATTGTTAATGTCTAAATGTCTCACCATAGAGTATGTCTAAATGATGAGATTAGAGTATATCATGGTGTAACCAGACTCAAAATAATATGAATATGGTCTGGACACGCCTCCTACTGCAGACCTCTGGCTCATTTTCAAACTATTGGAGCAGCATTTATCCAGTCAGTGTTTGTACTGCTTCATCTAGCTCTACCACCATTTAGAAACACACACTTTAACATCATCACACTTAACCACTGATTGGTCTGCCAGCAGGATGGCTGTGTGAACGCTAGAGCCAGCAGGATTTCCCCACTATAATCTCAGTGAACATTGAGCTGAGAGCAATAGTCGGGTGGCGCCAGGCTACAGTAGGTGTCTGTGTGCATTATGTGCCTGAAATAGTTAACTCAGTAGTATACAGTAGGCCAACTGTAGAGTGAACACAGATAGCTAGCTAGCAATGTTGAAAACTTCTACAGATATTTTCTTGAAATATTTTCTACAGATCCACAGTTCAACAGGATCATTCCAAACAACATTACTCACAATCAATACCTCATATTACTCTTTCACCATCCTGAGAGAGAAGATGGCATAATGTGTCTTTGTCCAGTCAGATGGAGCCAGTAGATCAGCTCTTGCTGACTACTGGCAAAGGCCTATATTGAAATCAACCTTTAAGACATGCATGAACAACATCCACTACATCCTCGCCTCACAATCACCAGAATGCTAAACGGGGTTGTGAGGTTTCGTTCACATAGCATACTACTTATCACGTGTACTTCTTCCAGCTCTGTTTTACCATTGTATTTCTCAGTTAATAAAACATACTCTCTGTGTGTGTCCTGTTGTATTCTGACATTTGCATCCTAAAGTAGTGCTTAACAACTCAGCTTGGGAAGGCAATTTATTTAAAAATATAAATAACTTATTGAAGTTTAGGTATAGAATACATTAGGAAGAAGGTAAAACCATAACAAATTAATGTATTTCTTATTATAGAAAATATATTAAACAGCTATTTTTTATTATTTTAGCAGGTCTCCAATAGTGTGTTTTGACACTATATTATCGCACGTAAAGAATGTTTTCATTATTTTTGTGGGAATTGAGGTGTGATCATTAACTTGGTTTTTCATCCATTTTGTAGACCAGAGTACCATCATCTAATCTTGCTCTCGATTAGGACATTAGGATTAGAAACATTGTATTTACATCACTTGAAATCGATTGTTATAAAAGCACCTGATATCCCTCTAATAAAAAGGAACACGCTATGTGTTCCATCACAGAGACAAGGAACACATGGTTTAAAATTGAAGGGCTATTTGAAGAATATTAGCACACTGTAATATGACTACATGTAGGAGAGTCATGTGTATTCATGAATAATTTACGAATAATTAATAACATTGTGAATAAGTCTGATGACTTGGCACAGTCACTCTAAAGTGCAGAAGAATTGTTAACCTTTGTTAGCCCCATGACTTTGTAGGTTGCTTAGCTACATATGAAGTCCTTCAGCAGACGTCAGTATTAATGAATACTCTCTATTAACTCATTTATACTGTAGCAGGAACAGAGCACAACACAAATGATCATACATAAACTGAAGTCAGCCCACTCTGTCCATGTGTGTTTATCTGGATGTGTTCCATATGCACACATTTGTTTTGGGACAGTGTGTGTGCTTGCACATGTGCATGTGTACACTGCAGGCCATCCAGGGTGAACACTTTGTAACATGATTAAGGAAACAGGTGGAGGCCACAGACTTCACAATAATGTACTTACTGGCTCTAACTGGTACCTTATCAGCTCTCATTGGCGAGCAGTTGCTCTTTGAGCACAATAAGGTCTAATGTTGCAGAGCAGTTGTCCTCTAATTAGACCCAGTATTGTGGTACACAATGCACAGTACTGGGGTTGTCCCAATGTGAGATGTGGTCCACTAATTTGTAAGCACTGCTGAAGGAAAATAATGAATAAAAAATAAATAAAAACACCTGTTCTATATGATATGATATCTGTTTTTTGGCGTTTCCAATGCTTTCTGCAATTGTTAAATTATTGGATACATAGCAATATGACATTATGACAACTGTTGTCATATTGTTGCAGTAGTGAAAATGTATTTGATTATGAAAATAATCTATTCCACATGTATCCAGAATACGTGTAGCCTACTTATGTTAATGTGTCCTTAAGCTTCACAATGTGTTTCGATGTGTGGAGCGGCGCTGATGAGGACCGCGGACCCTGCTTTTAAGGGTTTCTGAGGGGCCATGGGTGAAAGCTGTCATGATTCAACCCTTCCCATGATTCAGCTCAAAGACTGATGTGATTTCATTATGTTTAACAACTGGAGTATGACATTGCATTTTGAAGCCAAGGCCTCCTCTTTCAAAACTCACACACTTACTTTCCTTCTTTTTGTTTGCTCACCAGTCACCATATTTTATTTTTCTCTTCATAATAGTGTTGAAATGGTCACTTTGTCTTTGCAGCATTGTGCTGAGTGTGCGTGTGTGTGTGTGAAACGTGTAATGGATCTTTCTAAGCTTAACATTTCACCCTTTACTAACAATGATAATCGAAGGGAGTCGACACAGATGAGCGAGTGCCCCTCTGGTACTGAAACTGTCAGGCCTTTTCTGTATGCTCAGCACATTGGGCTTTGTGTGTGTCTCTTTGACGCACGCTGGCGTCGAAAACGCCCGTCCCGCTGAGCTGAGGCTGTAAGTCACAGTGTCTCAAAAGAGGACTTCCTGGTGATTACAACACATTCTGCTACTAATTCATTCACCCAGGGGTGTCCTGTAAATCAGCCCAATGTGTCCCTCTGGTGGTATAAGAGGGTAGGGTCTGAGCTTCTGACAGCTCAAGGACCCAATGACAGACAGGCCTGAGCTGGCTCGTCACAGACTCAGCAAGACACTGTCTTTATGAGTGGACTTCAAAGATTGATATTTGCTACCCCTCTATTTAAAATTCTCATGGAAAATTCAGACTGATAGCCTAAAGACAAACAAACAATCCTCAATATTAGGGATTCAGAAGACGTTTTGGTTTACAGTGCTGTTGGAGTAAACACAATAGATATAAGAAAGAAGTGTGTGTGTGTGTATAAATGTACAGTATATATACACACTGTAGTGTGTATACACACACACACCTATCTCTACGTCCGTCCAATCACTTTTATTTATATATATAAGTGTTTGGTTTAGTCATGTGTGGCCTTCCACTGAGTGTCACGGTGGAACAGACTCACCAAGAGTAGTGTCAAACTGATACAGGCTGAGGTGTCTAACAATATCCACCCTGTATTTGATAATGTATTGGGTCAGCACAAGTTCTTGTTTTACCAGGCTGTAAGGAAAGGCTACTTTGAAAAGCAATGCTCTTGAAAGAAAAGTGACAGCTGTATGTCCACCAGTGTCTAACTTCTGAAAAGGTAAGAAGGAAAGAACACTCTGCCATGGCCAAAAGAGGAATGAGTCTACGCCAGGGGAAGGGACTATGAAATAATGTACCATGTCCTTCTTGGCAACAGAACACTTGCTGCAATTGATAAAGGAGAGTGCATTCGATAAGATTATTACATTGTGTGCTGTTTCTATTCATGATGTGGAGCAGGATAGTCTAGTGGTTAGGGTGAGTCATGCCCTACAGGGAGATTGTGAATATGATCCCCAACAAGTCTATCTGTAAGAATCCTTGACCAAGATGTTGCCTGCTTCTTAAAGTAATACTTTATATGCACTCAACATACAGTAAGTATGCAAGTGCAATGTGTGCATCAACAGAATTGATATAGCCTAGGCTCGGGGCTGTACTTCTTTAAACGGATAATTGTGAAACAGTATAATAAATAAAGATGCATTGTATTATGTTTAATTCATTCATTATTCAATGAAATGTGATATGTTGCATTTTAATTGATTTTATATTTTAAGTAAATTGATCTTAGATTTTGAAAAAAAAAAAGATATCATCTTCTGTGGGTTATAAAAGCATGTTTCATAGTTTCATTTCACTCGGCTTGTTGTTTTTCTGCTTAATGAAACATTTGACATTTGATAATTATGTTGGTGAGCACAGGAAACTACAGGACCATATGTCTATCATGTGCTATGTTCAAATAAAAGAGAACTGCTAAGGCAGCGATGCATGTGGGAACATGTTATAGGTTATAACTTATAACATGTCCCCACACACATCATAGTTTATAGAACAATTGCTCAATGTAAAATCTCAGAAAAATATAAAATGTTCTCTTATATTCATGATGTAGGAAATTAATCAAATTAAACATCAAATAACACTGGTCAACGTGATATTTGTCTCCTGGACAAATCTAAAGTATGTTATTCTTATGGAATTGCACCTGCTGATCACAAAAATTACATCCATTTAGTTTTATCATGTAATGAAAATTAGGTGTTTTATTTTACTCTCTCAGTACAATTTAGTATGCAGTAATTTATTTAGTATATTTATCAAAAATAATTTGTTTTGACATCATAGATGATGGAATAACCAATTAATGTGATGTGTAAATTAGTTTTTAATGCTTTACTTTAAAGTCGTTAAGTGTGTTAATAGCCGGCATAGGCGACATTCTATATGTGGATAATTATACATTGGAGAGTGAAATGAAGGCATCTAGCCTACTTCAGGGAGGCCTATATATTCTGGGTGTAAAGTTGGAGATCAGGGTAAAAGATGGCCTGTTGCAGTTCCTGTGCTGCTAATTTCATAACGGTTGAATGAAAGGCCATGGATGTCATTTACTATTCCAATGATTTGGCTTGAGAAGAAAGATAATTTTAATGACTAATGATTTGTCTGGGTTCTCTATTAAAAACAAAAAGACAATTCAGTGTCATAACTTGCAATCAGCGATGCGACCAGTGCTCCATAATGACACTTCAGTGCCCAGACCACGGGATGCGTGGACTTGATCATGACTAAAATAATACAACTGGCTAATCAGGACATCGCATGGATGTTAATGACAATGATCCAGAGTTCCTGCCAGATTGAGATGGTCAGCATTATTTCGTAGGCCTATAACTCTAAGATAAACGATTTAGTGCAGGACATATTCAAAAGTCAATGAGAGGTATCTTGATCAGACTACAAATTTACTAAGCGCTGGACACTGACTACAAGCAGCGATACACATTTTAAAGGTTGCATTTTACTGGTTACAAATAACTGGATCTGTTGACTGAATTAGGCAGTGTAACTAATGCCGTTGTCTCTCGAAAACCTTATACAACATTCTGATTACACAAACGTGTTCAGTAAGTAAAGTTGAACAAAAGACACTCAATTTTACAAACGCAAATCGGACAGACATTGCGCAGGGCAGATAGTGGACCAGTCAGTTCAGCCATCAACATCCCTTACATTCACAACGCGATATGTAGTGCTATGAACTTGTGGTGAAGGCTCGGGAACTAGGCTACAATAGGGGTAGGCTATAATTCCAGGCCGAGCGTGTGCGCTATGGGAAAATACAAGAGACGATCGCATAAGCTACAGAGAAGCTCAATAAAATAACAATATTTTATTAAATTCATGTCGTAAATAAGTAGATCTATACAAATAATAGATTAACATAAACATTAACACGTAATTTAAATGTATGCCAAACACAAATGGTAGACAGTCCCTAAATTGAGCACAGTGAACCTATCAGTCAGTGCAGTCAGTCCAGTCCAGTCGTTCAGCTATCAACATCCCATACCTTCACGACGCGATACTGAGATGCTATTGACCAATGAACTGGTGGATTGCAAGTAACCCGAGGATGGTTATAACTATGTAGACATGATAGTGGACATGAGTACAGCTACTAATGCGTCTGTGTCGAAAAGGCGGACTATGAATCCTGTCACGCAGCGATTTTCGACCAGCGAATGAGAGAGGTGATGCAGCACAGCCAGCGGAGCAGAGAACCAACTAGCTAGTTTTAGCTATACAGAAGCAATAGCTAGCAACATACTGCTCTCAGCTAACGCGAACGACTGGAGGCTACAACAACGTGACTTCACGACACCAGGTTAGCTAAAACCTCATTACAGTAGTCTGAATGTCCACATCAGAATCGTTGTATTTAACCAGGTATCGGTAGTGGTTTTCTTGGTTGTTTTGCCTCTTGCTAGTAGCCGAAGCTTACGTGCCGACAGCTGTTGTGCCGAAATTGTTCCTTTGCTTACATGGTGAACTGTTGGCAACCGTGCCAGCACTAGTACGATACCGGTTTAATAGGATAGTAGTCAGCTTTAGTAACAGTGCGTACTTTTCATTTCTAGCTGTTTTCTTCGTCTGAATTTGTGTTTGGTGTATCGTGGTTCTGTGTAGCATGTATTCGTTTAACAAATAGTTTCGTGGCATAATCTGTCTTTAATCAAATTATATTTCGATTTCTATCTGAATGTCTATGGGGAGAACTATTTCTCCACGACAGCAGTTAGCCGCTTGTGGGCTTGCTAGCTAATAGCTCCACAGATGAACTTGGTATTCAGTGCGGAGACGCCGACACATCACATCTATTCAGGGCCGATGGAAGACAGATAAACGGGGATTCACCGAACGTTTCTGTAACATCGCTTGACCTGTTTAATTGTGTTACCTTCACGGATATGACAGTGGGTTATATAAAAATAATGTGTAGATGATAAAGGTAAGTGGTAATAATTAATGGCTTTCTCGCTGTTTTCACGATGTAGATTATATATTGAACTATTGCAAAACGATCTCCTCGTATCTTTATTCATATTCACAGTCAAGTGTGAAATCATAATTTTGCTTGTTAGGAGTTAATTTCTATAGCGATAAGATTGAATAAACATGCACGCCTTGTGTTTAGCTTGCGTGTCCCGTCCAACCCTAACCGCGGTTTGTCATTATTCCATTTTCCGATCTAATCTCGGCCCTAAATGTCAGTCGTTTTTATTTACGATATGTAAAGCACGACTAATCGGTATCACTGAAATTACAGGAAGCGTACTGAGTGTATCACGCGATGATCAATTCTTAATATCTCAATGACAGATGCCATCACGCTCAATGGCAAGTGTATGGCTACTACTTTTTAGTTCCTAATGCTGCAAATAAGTCGTTATTATATTCTTTTTCCTTTACTAACCCAGAAACCATGTCATGCATAATTCGACACAGCACTCTAACTGAATGTTTTAATAGTGCTATTCTTATCATGTATAGGACATGTAAAGGTAGTTACCATATCAGAGTATTTATTATTGGCTGTATGTGGCATGGCACCATGTAGTGAGAGTAAAAATATAGATTGTCAAGCTTTTTCATTTAGCAGGAGATTTTACATCATGCTGTAAAAGGGGATCTACATAAAATAACAGGAAAATGGGAAAACGTTTTATTTTCTGCCACATGGTGTCAAGTCTCTTTTACCCCTGGTAACAATTGTTCTCATGACAGGTCCCCATAATCCAACGTGTTTCCTAAATAAGCAGCTGCTTGGTCCTGTTGGAAATAAATTCCTGTAATGGTCTCTTTCAGACATGACTGTTTCCCTGGCGACCAGGGTCTTCTTCACTAAGAGACCTCTAGCTGGCATGGTTTCTGGCCGCAATGTTGCAGGGATGAGATAATACAGTAGCCCTGGCCGGTGCATGCTGCTACTACAACAAGACTCGTGACACTTGTAAGCCCTTGTCCCAACCCCCCAGCCCCTGGGCCGGGCCCGGGCTCCCATCACGTCAAGACCATGACCACGCCGGCCCTGCTGCCGCTGTCGGGCCGCAGGATACCCACCCTGTCGCCCGGCGCCTCGTCCTTCCCCCACCACCGTGCCACCCTGAGGCTGTCGGAGAAGTTCATCCTGCTGCTCATCCTCAGTGCCTTCATCACCCTGTGCTTCGGAGCCTTTTTCTTCCTGCCGGACAACTCCAAGCACAAGCGCATGGACCTGGGCCTGGAGGACATGCTCATCCCCCACATCGACTCGCCCAAGGGGGGCAAGGCTGAGGTGGCGCAGGTGGTCATACACGGCCAGGGAGGACACGATGAGCATAGACACAGGTGAGGCATAGTATGTTCTTCATAAGACAGCTGTTAAATCTGGTGTTGCTCACGTCTCTGTGAACAAGGCCCAATGGGCTCTGTGTGCCACTTGAGATGGGGACCACAATGGGCGTTGTTCCATTGAGTATTCTATTAGATGATTGGCTGAAGAAGACCTTTTCACAAGTGTGTTCCTAATTTGGAGATCACTTGCTGTGCGAGACTCCACATGACGTCACATGTGGATGTGATCTGCCTCAGGGTTCCAGAGCAGGCTTCCTGTATCTTATCAGGTCACCTGCAGCTGCTTGTGAATCACCAAGGGAAGTGGCAGGATGCTTTTTGAAGGACAAAACAACAGTGTTCTGTCCATGGTACACATCTATACAAACATTCATAGCATCTCCTCATAGTGTTTATCCAGTTGAGGTTGAAGGGTGTGGTTTGTTTTGTTTTGTAACAGAAACATTGTATCACCTTAGCCACAGCATGTTGTCCCATTGGGGACATGGGCACTTCATGAATTACTGTGCATTACAACACAGTGCTTTGGAAATAAAGTGGTAGCCACTAAGTAAGGTGGTGTATTTATCTATGCATTTTTTTTCTATTTTTTAATCAAATATCGGCTATTCATCTCTTCCATATTTAACATGCAACATTGTGAATCTTTCAGCGCTGTGACTAATGTTAGTCAAATTATTTTCTTGCACTAACACATAATACTCTAAATTCCTGCCCTCCAGACATGACTTGAAATGAGAAGGAGAATGCTGACAAATTGACTGTGCCTTGGTACTTCTACTGAACACCTTCTTTTTCTTATTCTAAATCAATACCTTCATTATTGTTTTACATCATTCACTCAATACAAAATAGAGCTTCATGTCAGACTGACTTATTAGCGATGTGTCACTACATTTTGATAGGTAATTTTTTTTAACGTTTTTTGCTTTGACAAAGCTACCAATGAATCTGTAAGCCATGGTTCTGGGATGAGAGGGAGGCTAAGTCTGGCCTCATGTCAGTCTCCTGAAAGTGCCTGTGATTCCCGGTGCCCACTACGACTTTATCATCAGGCTTTTTCACTCCCTGCCTACATCCTGCTGTGTCTCTATTGTGCTTTCTATGGCCCTGGCCCCCCTCTCCAGATTAGCCCTATGAACTCCCATCATGTTACTGTAGCTAGCATTCAGCTCCGCATGAAGACTCACTGTGGTGGAGACTGCATCCTCTGGGAGGAACTGTACTTATTTACAAGCAGGTGGGGCTGGCCCGAATACCATTTTACAGGCTTCAAATTCTCTATGGTATTTCTGAATGAATGTTTGAATACTTGTCCTCAAACACCACTAAAAACACTCAACAACTAATATTTCATATCTTGTTAAACATGTAAGTGGGGGCAGGGGGCAAGTACAATGAACGCCTTTGTCAGACCACCAATACTACTTCAAGTTGAGTCAACAACTCACCCTTTGAAGACTCATATTATCCATCAATAACAGTACTCATAGTCCACCGATCAAAACTGATCTTATTGCATTTAGTCCAAAACACATTAATAAACATTGCACAGGTTGCTGTTACAATAATTTAATATTAGCCGGCAGGCGTAATATTCCATTAATAGCTTAAGTGAGCACACGTGAACATAGCCAATAGCATGCTCTCATAATGGCCACTTTTGATTGACACCTCGATTGACCAAATTGGAGCTGTCCATAGAATACATTGGCCAATAAGAGTTTGTGTTGAATCATTATCCCCGCTCTCTTCTTACAGACGAGACAGCCAATTGCAATTGATTGTGTTGATGACACTGTAGGGCAGGCAATGACATTTTAACGGTTTTATATGGAGAAAGTAGGGAATAATGGAAAAACATGGATGCGTAATGTGAAAACAAATATTAAAATCCCAATATTTAAAATCAAATGCATACCCAACGAACAAATATCCGAATAGTTGAGTATTTGGGGCCAGCCCTGTGAGCAGTGTGGTGCCTATAGTGGAAAACGATAGCATATTAATAGTATTTCATGTAGGGATACCACGATACCAGAAATGTAGAAGTTATACCGATACCAGTGAAATTCTACCATACTCAATTTGATACTATGGGAAAAAAATACATATACTGTATCTCCGCTACGTTACCAGTTATAAAAAGCTAGGTTATCTCAGTATGTTAAGCTCATAACAGCTCGTAACTTTGTGTATGCTGAGACATTGCCGTCAAAGATGAAGTCAAGTCGGCTCTTTATAGGCTGGGGGTTTATCTATGCCATGGGGTTGATATGCTACTGTAATGTTGTCTGTACAGAGCATGCATGGTCTAATGTGCGGTGCTCATTGAAATGAATGACAAGTCTACTTTGTGCGGCCCGCTTGGGGCTCCGGAGGTATCACACCAGGATCTTCGGGACTCAGTGCCCACTTGAGTGTGTTCCTAGATTGGGTAGATTCACCGAGATCCCGGTTTGCCCTCCGGTAGTATCACCAATCCATCCATCCATGCATCCATCCATCTTCTCCCGCTTATCCGGAGTCGGGTCGCGGGGGCAGCAGCTTCAGCAAGGGACCCCAAACTTCCC
>JAODUK010004189.1:0-10957 GCA_027564635.1 Typhlichthys eigenmanni
ACACACACACACACACGCACACACACACAAACTCCTCTCCTTCTCTTCCACGGTGTCTCCTTCACTCCTCAGCAGATTAACTCACTCCTAATTCTCATTTCACAGGAAATAACCTATTTCTCCTCCTTGTCTCTCTCCCACGTTTGCACACACAAGACACGCTCACCTCTGATTCACGCTGTCTCTGTTTTCTATCTCCAACACACACACACACACACACACACCGACGCTAACGCTAACAGGCGGATGCTGACCTGCACACCTCCATGGGAACATACTGTACAACCACACAAATGTGTTCATCCATTAGCTGTCCAGCATGCTCTCTTCTGCCCCCTGCCTCCTATGTGCTGCACCTGCGCCAGTAACAGATGCCCAATTCAATTAGAGCAGCATGTTCTCTGCGGTCAACGAGTCACTCAGGCAGGCGGCGGTGCTATGACTGTAGGCCTAGCAAAGATTATATCGTTAATAACAAGAGGAAGGAAGGGAAATGCCACAAGGAAGCCATTTTAAAAGCAGCTGCCAAACGGCAGCATAGCAGGGTGCCTTTAGACCATCAAAGTCTAAAATTACCTGTAACCCTTCACTCTCTGTCACACCGGGCATTGGAACATTATTAATTTTTGTAGACAGTGAAAATGAGGTGGCTAATTTTAGCCCAAAGCTGTCAGCACTCACTTTTAATTGCATTACCGGTCAATCAGAATCCGATGATTCTGACTAATAGGAGATATTTACTGCCAATTCCAGGAGCTTTCTGGAGCTTTCATCATTGCCAACAGCCACGGTACGTTGACAAGTAACAGCTGACCCATGCCTGGAAGAGGGATTATGGAGATAAATAAACAGTAAATTATTATAGCAGCCTTTCCCTATAGCAGTGCGGTAATTGGCATGCTATAGTGAATGATAGCTACGGTCTTGGTTTTTAATCCCTGATAAGGTAAGTTTCATTTTACGTCTGGCTAGTTTGTAGGCTAAAGACGTCTTGTCTCTGCAACACTTTTCTGGACTCATCGTGGCCTCGAAGGTCTCCCTCCCTCCTCATCCAAGTTCATTCAGCCAGGAATCTTGTGTCACCTAATTCTAGCGGGCTTTGTCTCCACCATAATGCCTAACACATCATTTCCTCCTACAGTGGATGTTTGTGTTCCTCTTCTACTGTAGCTTGTATTAGAGTTGGATTTGTTTCAAACTGTCCACCGCTGGCAGGCTGCCTTTAGTTAGAGGGCTGTTGTTTGGGGAAATGGATGGGAAAGGGGGGTGGGGGGGTGGGTAAAGAGAGGGAGATAGCCAGCGAGTTGGTAAACAGCAAGGCTGCAGAGAAGTGCTGCACATCGCAGGTCAGAGCTAATGAAGCCCCCCAGGCAGAGTGTACTTGGTGAAGCATGGCCACTCTGTGTGTGTCTGGCCTACGAGTATGTAAGCATGTGTGTCTGCTCCTTCTGGCGTGCACCCTGCGCGGGTGTGTTAGCGGGCGTGTGCGTGCGTGAGTGTGTGCGCGTGCGTGCGCCGTCCGCAGCTCCTCGTGCGCACCCTGGCTTGCCGCTGATGAGCCCCTCTGACACGGTGCCCGCCCAACACCCGGCTCATTAAAATAAACAGAGAGCATGTAGAGGAGGTTGCAGCCAGCAGCCGTAGGAGACTATGACAGTCTGTTAGGCTGTGCTGTGCTGCAGTGATATCCTAATGATGAGTCCAATAGGGTGCAGGCTGATACCAATTTAGAATGGGGCTGGGGAAGGTTAGGCGCAGTATTGAACAGCATCACATAATCTGTTGGGGAGAGTGTTGCAGGCAGGCAGGCTACATTCATGTATTGCAGACCATGGAAACTATTTTGGAGGCGCGGTGGGATCTAGAATATTCTCTTTGCTGGGTTACAACCCCAGTCATGGCTAAGTGTCTCAGCACACTGACTCCCAAATCTGCTTCTAACGCGATTTTGGCTCCACTATGTCATGCGGCGGATGACATAGTCGGGGGATAGTTTGCATACACAAGTTCCTGCCTTTAGTTGTCTATGCCGAGCATGACAAGAGAGGATAGGCTCACAGAGCCGTGGTGATTTGTCCTTTATTCCACCTTCAGACGTTTGTGGTGCTGTTTATGGGTCAGCTAAATGGGGAGAGACTATCGTTTTCTGCCTGCTGTTCGTTTCTCTAGTACCGTTCTGCCGGTGTGTCCTACTTTGTTATCAGCTCCTCAACACACTGTCGTTTTGCCTCCATCATTCTCCTGCCCTTGTCGGCCTCTACCTGAATATTTTCTAAAGAACAAACAGGCTGACTTGATTAAGATGTTATTTGATTGTAGCGTGAAGGAGAGTTGGCATACTGTAGATGTTAGTTGAGAAATAGATTGTTCTGCTTCCCAAAAGTGGTGATTTAGCCATTGTTGTGCAACTTGTGTACACTACTTAGCATATCTTAGTCGCCCACGTCGTAAAGCAAAGCAAACACCTCTGGCATCACTGCATTGTAGAGTAGCGAGCGTTTTAGCTACAATGAGGCATGACAAGCCTCCCGTAGAAGATCTGCTCAAACTGTTCATGAGCATCCCTGCTGGGCCCCGTCATAATACCGTAAATGGCAGCGCCATGGCGTAGCTCACCAGCATCAATCAACATCTGCGCGGTGGCAGCCTGGTTAAGCCCTTTGCCACCTGTACAATTTGCTTCAATTTCAATTCCAAACCTTAAGCCAGTTAGAGAACCATCGGCAATCAGCTTCCAGGTGGGTAGTTAATTTGGCACTGAGAGCAATTATGACTGCTCCCCACATGAATGGTGTTCTGACTGGTGCAAGGCGGTATAAACACTGGTTGTTCTGATTAGTTGAAGGTGGTCCAATAACGTATTAATGATTTGATTGACACATAATTGGCGCCGCCTCTTTGACAAATGAACGAATGGAGTGCTGTGTTCCAGATTGTATTGGCTGAAGGCGGGAAGAGGGAGAGAATGTGTTCAAATTCTGAGATCTGTATGGGGAGGAGTAGAGAGGAGTACCAGACACTTATAGCCCAGGGGAGCATCAACAACACATCAACAACAACAACAAGTTGTTTCATGTTTCGCGTTTAAGGGGCATTCGGGACCCAAATTGAAGTGCTATTATGCTCGTCCATCAGCCGAACCATTGGCCCGTGCAGTGTGTTCATGCGTGTGTCATGTGTGTGTACATGTCCCCTGCAGTGTCCAATTAGTTCACTCACACTCTGACCAGCAGGTGTTTGGTCACGATCCCCGCCTCAGCCGTTGTGCCAGGCAGTCACATAAATAAGGAGGGGACTGCTCGCTGCAGTGATTCTGTTCTCTCTCTCTCTCTCTCTCTCTCTCTCTCTCTCTCTCTCTCTCTCTCTCTCTCTCTCTCTTTCTGTCTCTGTCTCTGTCCCAGGCTCCCCTGTGATGTCAGAGTAGTGAGGATGCCAGTAGCTCTCTCCATAGATCACCTGACAGAGTCTGCGGTCTCAGGGTACCCGCTCTGAGCACACTGCCTCAGCCAGAGAATTTACAGCAGACCCAAGTGTATGATCCCCCACCTGCAGTGTGTGTGTGTGTGTGTGTGTATTGGTGTGTAAGATTATGGATTTTGTGATTGTAAGCTTCATTTGAGAATGCTTGTTTATAGATTGTGTATGCATGTCTGTGCATTTTTAAATAAAATGAAAATTTTGCGGTTCTTTATTTTGTGTGTGTGTGTGCCTTAACTTAATGAAGAGGATTCTTTCCAGTGTAAATGGTGTGTGTGTGGGAGGGTGCTTTGGTTTGGGGGGTTGTAACCAACATCCCTTCACCCGTGGATGTTGCGTATACAAGGCATTACTCCTGACTGAGAGCCAAATATATGTCCTCATAAAAGACGTTCTACAATTACGGTTTTACCACCCAGTAGTGAAGCAGCGAAGTGCAGGCCTTTGAAATAGAAAATGCACAATCAAATAAAAAGTAGGCCAGAGATAAATTAGATTAGGGACTACATCTATGCGCCGGCAGCAGGCAGAAATCCTCCATTTATCATAAGCAGGCGCTCGACGACCACAATGCTGATGTTCCACAAATGAGCTTTAATATGTTCCTGCTTTTTAAATCTGATAATGTCCCTCACTCTTCCTCACCCTAACCTCCCCTCCCCTCCCCCCCATTCTATTCCCCTCCCTCTCTGCTCTCAACTCACTTTATAAAATCTTTCACATCTCTCCTCCATCGCCACCAGCCCCCTACCCCATGTTGGCCCTTCTCCCCACCCATTGGCTGTCTCTTCCCCCTCTCATCATTGCCACGACAACCTTATATAATTTACAATGTCTTTTATCGTTGTGCCGCACCCCTCCACTCTTCTCCTCACCCTGTTTGCCCTCCTGTGCTCCTTCTGCCCTGTAGTCTTCGTGTGCCCGGGGACCCTGCTACGGGTGCAGGCTGCCAGCGGCCTTCAGGAGGCGGAGCATCAGTCGGGGGCGTGGTGCAAAGACCCCCTGCAGTCCGGGGACCGCCTCTACGTCATGCCCTGGACCCCCTACCGCACCGACATGCTGTTCGAGTACGCCTCCTGGGAGGACTTCAAACAGAACCGGGCCACCATCACGTACAAGTGAGAGCGCCCTCTGCTGTCCCGGAGGATCAAACATGCTAGCGCACTCATTTATTAGCATGTTGCCGTGGGTGTGGATGATGGCACGTCTCGTAAAACGGGTGTCACGTAGAGCCTGTAGGTCAAAGCATATCGCCCGACCGTCCAATCAATCTGGTGATCTCCTCTGTGTCCGCAGGCTGCCAAACCGTGTTGACGGCACAGGCTTTGTAGTGTACGACGGCGCCGTGTTCTACAACAAGGAGCGAACGCGCAACATCGTCAAGTACGACCTGCGGACGCGCATCAAGAGTGGGGAGGCCATCGTCACCAACGCCAACTACCACGACACGTCGCCATACCGTTGGGGGGGGAAGTCCGACATCGACCTGGCCGTCGACGAGAATGGCCTCTGGGTCATTTATGCCACAGAGTCCAACAACGGAAGACTGGTCGTCAGCCAGGTAGGGGAGGAGAGGCGTATTGTACAGAGAGAGATTGGAGGGATTCATAGTTGAAAGGTTAAAACTGACCAGTTGTGGAAATTATGTTGTACATCAGGGACACAGCTGTGGTTTCATGATTTCCCTGAAACATGTGGTCAATAGATGTTTAAAGTTTAGAGATTATATATTCATATTTGAAATGATCAAAATGTTGGTGAGAGGGTAGGCCTACTTCATAGATTCAAACGCTCCTGTCAATATTTACCAATGGAAAACGTTATACAAACTACAAAGCATCATCAAATCAGGCAAAAATCCTTTTAGCTATTTCAAAAGGTTTGTCATCAAAGTAACAGATATAAAATCAAAGGATGACACAGTCTTTTTTAAATTGTTTATTCAGCTGTTACTAAAAAATTCTGAACTATAAAGGTGACTGAGTCATCGTGTCATTTGTCCGCTCTGTGAACCAAACCATTTGATATCCTGCTCAATTAGACACTCAGATGTCCACCTATCGAACTGCAAACTAAAGTACAAGCATGCATTGTTTGTGAACTTACCACCATGCACTTTATTATTCCTCTGTTTTGATTGGTAGGCTTGGTAGCAGGCAAGTTCCCAGATATTCTGAGTAGGAATCAATGTAATGTTCAGCTAGCTGGTTCCCACAGTACTGTAAATATTGATGACCTTAAAACTGAAAATAGCTTCAAACCTATTAAAAACACACACCCCTGCAGAGTAACCACTGTGGACAGCTCAACATAAAGGTGAAAAAAAAGACAAACAAATGGTGTGAAAATATTCTCTATGTGAAGTAGACCTTACAAAAAGTGAAGCCCAGAGTTTCTTTGACGTCTCTACAGGTGAACCCATACACCCTGCGATTTGAGGGTACCTGGGAGACCACTTTTGACAAGAGGCTGGCATCCAATGCCTTTATGGCATGCGGAGTGCTATACGCGGTGCGCTCCGTCTACCAGGACGATGACAGCGAGGCAGGGGGCGACCTGGTGCTGTATGCCTACGACACCAACCGAGGTCGCGAGGAGCCCGTCCACATCCCTTTCCCCAACCCCTACCAGTATGTTTCCTCAGTGGACTACAACCCTCGAGACAACCAGCTCTATGTCTGGAACAACTACAATGTGCTGCGCTACCCACTGGAGTTTGGACCGCCAGATCCTACAATGGGTAAGCACCACTTCTGTCTATGCTACTCCCAACTGAGCCCCAGATCCATTGATTTAATTGGGATTTTCTATGTGGGGGAGAGCCCTATTTTGATGAAGACTACTAAAATGTAGGCCTGTTTATTTTTGTATTAGGCTACACTAAGGTGTTAATAATCTGTCTATTTAGGAACTCCAGCTTCAAATCAAACAAATAGTTGGCTGTTATGCAAATAATACAATAAGGCTAGTATGGCTCAGGTAGACTATATGTGTCATTGCTGTCTTGTGAGATTGCTAACTTGTTATCCTACCAAGTTAGGCCTGTAGAAATGTGACCCTGATTTTATAGCCAATGTCCAGTCAGTGATTAGGCAATATACAAATATTAAATTATTGAATTTTCATGGTCTGATACTAAGAAACATGTAATGTCCATAACCCCTTCCATTGTATGCAGGCACTGAATGTGTTCAAGTATCGGAAATTACACAACCATACAGACAACAGCTATTCTTGAGATGAGATGATCATCTCTGGGGATGAATGTGAAACCTCTAGAAGTCCACACTTGGGCAGATTCAGCTGCTGTTTGTTAAATAATTGAAAAATAAACAAATAACCTATTATTTTTGCATGCTGGTAGCTTATGCAGTGGACTTCATCACACTGCGATCGTAAATGTAAATCAAAGGACTGGCGTTCTGAGTAAAGAATGCATACTCATAATAAATTGACAGTATGGTGCCAATAGTTCAGGAGCCTGTCAAGCACAGACAAGACATCTATTTGTTACCAAGCTAACCTGCGGTGGCTCGGGAGCTTGTTAGTCATCTTTCCAGGGACTTCCTTAATCTGTGCATCATCTGTGCATCTTCTATAAAGACCAGGCTGTCGGCTGTAATCACATTAATACAGCATGCCACCTTCTGCGTATAGTGGCGGTAAGCTAACAGATCTCTATAGTGACATTGTAAAAGGGTAAATGGGTACAGCATATGGTACCATTCTGACAACAATGGGTGGGTGTTGTACCCTTGATGTTGTACCCATTAGAAGTTTTGAGGGCAGGCCTTTGTAAAACTATAGGATTAGACCCTGAGAGAGAGGAGAGACACAGACAGACTGACGACTGCACCCATGGAGTTGAGAGACAACTTTTTATTTGATGTGAGGATTTTGTATCTGTGGTGTATTGCTTTTATCCCCACATAAGGTTTTGCTGTTAGGGGTTGTAACTACATACTGTGATACAATTGATGAATTATTTACTCCCTCCTGTCTTATGATGACGCGCAACATCACATATTTCTCTGCATTTCCTGCTTCTCCCCACTCTCTCTGGAGAGCAGGAAGGCGTGGTGTTAAGACGCTGGTGCTTCGAGAGGCTCAAAAAGTATTTTGTCACCCCAATTATTGTCAGGCTCACTATTGAACACCTCTTTCAAGAGACATCTAACGTTCCCCCTTTCATCCTCCTTCACCGTCTTGATCTTTGTCTTGTTTTGCTTCTCCTTCATTCCATTCTTTATATCATCGCTGTCTGATGTTACATTCACACCGCAGACCTTTGGGACTAATTCCCAACTGCTGCTCACTGTGCGACTGTCGTCAACTTTTCACACAGCGTTCTCAGTCCAAATTCTGCCTGAAATTTGGACTGTGTATATTGTTGACTGTGTTCAAGCAGCTGACTGACTAACCTCTGTCTTGATATCTGTCTTGTTCAATCAAATGCACGACATGCCCAGGTTTTAACTGACCTTAACTAACATTAACTATTTAGCAGCACCGTAGCTCAATGATCCCAGTGATCCCAGTGATGATCCCAGTGATGATTCCAGTGATCCGAGATAAAGCTATACTTGCTGCATATTGACCACCACGAAGGAGACAACACAACAAGAATCAAGCACCAAACTACAGTATAGGAAACACAGGGTTAAAGGGATAACAGATGAAAACCCTAATCAAATATGAGATTACATGCACACAAATATTACACTAATACTGAATACTAAATTTGATTTGATAGGGGTCATGTAAACAACATATTCTGTTATAGGATATTCTGAATTAGGTCTTATTCCAGATGTGGCATTTTCCAGTCCGGTGGAAGACATAGGATAGTCCGGTGTGGTTTAAGGAGCATTTTTGGACATGTATTATATAGCACTTTTGGAATGTGTGTCTCAATTGGAAGTTTTACCACAATTAACAAGAGATGGTCTCTTTCGGTGTCTTTATAATGATATCCGACACCAGGGCTAAATAGCGGCAGGCTTACCAGTGCCATGACACGCTTCTTGTATTTTACCTTGAGAAAACACATCAATAATCAACAACCTTCAAGACTTTTCAAGATGCAAGATGGGATATACAACTTTGCTTACACTTAGACACTGCTAAGTAAGTAAAAGTGTGATGTGTAAGTGAAGACTTCGTCAGCAGATCATGTTCCTGGGAAGAGAATAGCCTTTTGTTGCTATGAACACGCACACACACACACACACACACACGCACACACACATACACACGCACATACTGTATAAACACACATGCAGACATACACACTGACACATACACATACATGCTGTGGTGTTAGCAGTAAGAAAAAGTTGTAATGTGTGTGCGTGATACACATGCTCACAATTTATTTAGTTGATGCTTGTGACAGCTCTTGATTAGTTTGTTCTCACATTCTTTCTAATCAGAGTTTATTTCAAAACACCAACAACACTCCTTGTTGTTATATTGTTATCTTGTTTCTGTTTAGATATGAAATTTGATATGAGATATGAGATTTGCATTTGGTCATTATTATTTTTTATTTTTTTACACAGTACAAAGAACACACAATGCTTATACAATTACAGCTGCCCTTAAATTCTTGTATATTAGTTTATATGGTAGTTAACATTGTTCAGACAATGATTTGTTCTTTCATTCATTAAAATAATCATTATTAAACTGTAGTGTGTTAAACCATTAAAACATTGACAGACTCATATATTTATATCTGAATCTCACCCCAACAATTATGTTATTGTGTATTTTAGGACATATTTAGATTAAATAGATTTGTATCCAAAAATTGGCGGACCCCCTGCAGTAACCCGGAGGACCCCCTAGGGGTCACAGACTCCCTGTTGAATATCTCTGACATAGACAATAAAATGTAAAAGAGATGACTAACGTTCTGGCATTGCTTGTATTATTGGTGAGCATTTTTCATCAAATATGTCTGCTTTCAATGTCATTGTGATTGTCTCCATAATAAAAGCATTGTATTTTTTACCTACTGTGTTGTTTCCTCTAGACCCACTGACCACTACTCAAGTGACCACCACTACCCCTGCAAGGCCGCTAACCTCCAGCACCAGCCCTGCCACTAGCCGCCCACTAGGCCCGACATCGCGTCCAGTAGGCTCTATCAACAAGGGCCCTGACCTCCGTCCTATCACAGCCACGGTGCCCGTGACTCGCAGGCCATCCCGCCCGCCACAAGGCGTGGAGCCCCATGTGTGTGAGGCCAGGATGGCTAGGGGTGTCCCCTGGCCCACCACACAGAAAGGAGAGACAGTGGACCGGCCATGCCCCAAGGGCTCCCTGGGTAAGGACATGGGAATGTGGTTCTGATTATGTGAGAAGAAGGTTACAGGTGAAATACTGTTGTAGACCACAAAACAAGGAGATGGTAAACACATTAATATAGATGTGTAATTTAAAATATGGTTTAAATCATGTACACTCATGTAGTTCATCTATTAATATATTTTGTACACTATTCTTTTAACACTTTGATTTACAACTTTTTAAAATATTCTAATTGCCATTATTTCCTGATATTTCTTCTATTTTGTCTATTTTTTCTACATTGTATATTTTATGATAACGCCATTATTTCACCTTTAACTAATCAGCATAGATTGATTAGTTCACAGTTGGACATTATTTATTTAATGAAAGTCATGCAAGGGTCAAATAAAAAGCTTTGGGATGTTTTATGTTCGAGAGTTTAAACTTACTGGCTGTTGTTTGGTGTGTGCTTTGGCTTTTTTAGTGTTCATGAAACATTATTTTGTTTGTGTTCCGGGAGGTGATTCAGTTTTGAATGTGTCTATGTGTGTGTGTGTGTGTGTGTGTGTGTGTGTGTGTGTGTGTGTGTGTGAGTATGTGTACATGTTAGCGCATATCCATGGCGACATGTGTGGGATCAGCATGTTTGTGCGCCTGCATTTGTTTTGTTACTTTCCACTACTTCAATCCCTCTGTCAGCCTCTCTAGCAAGCACAGTAACCCCCCCCACTTCCCTGCCAGATGAAAGCCTGCCCTCCGCAAATGGAAAGTCTCAGCTCCCACAGAAACAGGCACATAGCTGTGTACAAATGGAGGAATAATGAAATGAAAGGCCACACATCACTAGCTTTACCTCCGTTCTGTACCTCTAAACCTACAGCCATCAAACGACTCTCTCTAGTCACGGTAAAGGAAGAGTCAAAACAGCCACCCACATACCATTTTGCATTTTGTTTTCTGTAAAATTAGCAGCTGTCTTAATTGGCGGGTCTTGGCAGAGCTTTCAAACCCAATCTGTGGTAGATGGAGGAGGAACACACCAGGCAGAGAGTGAGAAAGAGAGAGAGAGGGAGAGAGAGAGGGAGAGGGAGAGAGAGAGGGAGAGAGAGAGAGAGAGAGAGAGAGAGGGAGAGAGAGAGAGGGGGAGAGAGAGAGACAGAGAGAGAGAGAGAGAGAGAGAGAG
>JAODUK010004190.1:0-10956 GCA_027564635.1 Typhlichthys eigenmanni
TAGAATCTCTTAGCCTATTGTGCATTTCTATGTTCTTAGGTGGGCTATGTCTGCTTATTTGTGCTTGTGAATGAATGCATGCATGTAGAGAACACATGTTTTTGTATTAAAGCAACAATTGTTTTGGTTTTGATTTTGATTTTGATTTTGAGTTCAAAATACAAGATTTCTCCAGAATGACCAAATACTTACTGTGATGGATCATGGTTCATTGTGGTTACAGTCCTTGACTCAGAGTGATTATAACAAGTGTGGATGGATTACAGTTACTTATCAGTTATTTCCCAACACTGCTTATATGTGTGTCTTAACACATCAGGTATGTTGCAGTCTATGTTGACCAGCCCTCCAACCAGATGTGTTGTTTTAATCAATAACCATTTTATACATAGTGAGATTTTATACTTTCATGAGATGTTGCTCTGGTCTTAGAATTCCTTCGGTCTGCATCTTAAAACATGACAGTGTCACGGTTAAGCATCTCTGGATCGGGCACATTAGCTGAGCTCTCTCAGCCACATCATCCAAGCAATCACGTGGCACAGCCAGGGTCTCGGAGTCCTGCTTCCAGGCTCATTTTTGATGAAAATGTGTTTTGTGAATACATGGCTCCACAGTAAGCTCAAACTCAAATGTGCACTCTCAAGAAAATTCATGATCGTTCACATCAGTCACGATGCCACAAATAAACCGCTATAAGACTTCACTTAGGTTAAAGATGTTGATAAATAATGTATAGCATATGTTCTATCCTATACAATAGCTTTCTTCCAAATACGGTGCAAAAAAGTATAGCCTGCTGCGTTTTTGTTGTGGGTTGCTTTTGAGGCTCCAGATGCAAACTGAACATGATTAAAAAACAAGTACAAAATAACTGTGTGGCAAATGATGTGTTATGCAATTTATATAAAGTATTTCAATTGCATATGAAGGAGTTTAATCAGTGTTAGAAAGCTCAGTTGCTTCGCTTTGTGCTCCTTCTAAAAATCCTGGAACGCACGAAAATATGCGTGCGTCCTCCTCGGTGTTTTTAAGGACGCACGGAGAATTTGGTCCACACAATAGCCTACACGAGGGATTTATTTCCTGGAGGTAATCCGGAGAACACAATTGCCAAGTTCCCCGTATTCGGGAAAGCGGAGGGGGACGCAAAGAGATGGATGCGATAATATCCGCGTTCATACTGTTCATCTATTACCTCGCAAGTGAGTAGCATATGCCTATATTTTTACACAAGTCCAATTATTTCCTAGAAACTTTAATTCACTTAAACTGTGTTTGGTGTAGTAGGTTATGTTTCGCTTTTGTGTTCGCTTGCAATTTGAATAAGGCTAGACACGTTCTTTCTTCGCAAACTGCTAAAAGTTGCTTGGTCAATCCGCTGACCATGGTGCTGATATGGTTATATTAGGCTATTGCGCGTGTTCTACTAACAGCATTTAACATTCAACATTAAATGAAGCAAACTATAACGAATTAACTGCTGCGACCACAAACACGCACACACACACACACACAGGATGTGTTGTGGAGCAGGCGTCATCTGAAAATGTATTTTTTACACCATAAAGACCTTTTAGGGTCCTATTAGGGTCTAGCAAAAGAGAGTATGTGTCAACTGACATATTTCTACACATGTCTATTGTTTTTTTAGTTATTACAGTTTTACTATATTTACTGTATATATTTCCAGACAAAAGCATACGTGACCAGTAGTCCATAATAACTTATTGTAGATATAGTTAACTCAAGTGTAAACATACTTATTTGATGAAGGGTTGTGTTGATAAATCATCAATATGAGTGACTGAGAGCAAGACACTGGAGCTAATACTGTATAAACATGAGGGAATGACATGTACATTATTTCACATGCGGCCACATTGAGAGGCTTCTCACAGAAACACAGACATGCCTGAGATCATGAGGTGTGTGTGTGTGTGTGTGCCCGTGTGCATTCCACATTCATACTCTTAATATAAAAATAACCAAAGGCAGAGGGACTTTTTTAATAATTTACTAAACTGCTATCTTCTACCTGAAGCTATAGCCTCTTATCTTTCAGACCAAGTGTGTGACCAGATGTGATGCCTTGATAAGTGTGTTTTTCTTTGTGTTTGTTTTTGCAAACAATTAGCTTATATAATGCTTACTTGTACAACAAAACCTAACATTACAAACAACATATTTCACTCAGACTGGCATGCAGCTAGCCAGAGTGTCTGGAGAGCATTGTGAAGCCTGCAATTTTCTTGCTCTGAACAATGTGTTTGCCATTGACTTGTTTGTAGACATCAAATATGTGAGATCAAAATGCTAGAAAGATCAACAGTATTTGACAGGGAACACATTGAGCCATCCTCTGTAGGAGCGATCAAGACTGAGACGATCAACATCAAGTCTAAATGATTTAAATGTAATGTACACATGCCGCACATAAATCTCTCAGTGTCCCTTTTAATGTATAGGTTAGTAATGTAGGTAAGTTAGAGTGAATGTTTATGTATGCTCATTGCACACATTGATGAGTTTTGTCTGTCAAAGCAAGCCTGCACATTTTGTATACCCATATGAAAACACATTCACTGTCATAACTAGTGGCAAGGGATCACATGTCCATTCTGCTGCTGTGCTCATATGGGGAGGCATGTGATTCATTAATTCCCTATACCTGCTTCCAATCTACAAGAGTCTCTCAGGAACACTCTCCTACAGACAGAACTAAACACACACACACACAATTCATAGTTTCTTGAAAGCGTATAGTTGATATATTGCACTGATTTATTCCATCACATGAATTTTACCTTTTACTTGAGATATTGACTATACAACACACATTTTTTTCACTACTTCAATAATTCCATTTTATATATATTGGTTAAAACACAAATAAACGCACACACACACACCGACACACACAGTAATCATTTGTGCGCTGAATGAAGAGTTTCAGAGTATATCTGATCAAAAGTTAGTTATTTATTAGATTTCTATATGTGGGTTTACTACTTTCACGTTTATTACAATTAAAAGGTTGTTTGTCACTGAATAAAAAGTAATTCAGAAATGTAACTAAATATTTAAATATTGCCAATATAAAAAAGATTGTATTATTATGACCTATATTGTATAGCACATAAGGAAAGTACTATATTATTTTGACCTGTATTGTATAAGAAATAGTTTACAGTATTATTTCAACCTATATTTTATAGTATATGCTAAAGAAATGTAATCTTTACATTTCCTGAGATTCTGTTTTGGGAAAATCCAAAGTTTACACCTTGTATCTGGTAAATGGAATGCATTTACATATGTAGCGCTTCTATCCAAAGAGCATTGCATTATTTGCCTCACATTCACACACACATTCATACACCCATGGCGATGTCAGCCATGCGAGGAGACACCTGTCCACCGGGAGCAGTTAGGGTTAGGTGTCTTGCTCAAGGACACCTCGACACTTGGGGAGGAGTTAGCGGGGTTCGAACCAGCGAGTTCTGGATCACGTATCCACCCTTATCTCTCGTAACACCTTGTATACCTCTACAACTTTTATTTATTTAGTACGCTGGTGAAATGTTTAAAGTAGGCTACTGTACAATACTTTATCTTTTACAGTGATCTACCTTTTACGTACATCAAGTCAAGTTTATTTGCATAGCCCTTAATTACATTGCAGTCTCAAAGGGGCTGTACAGCCCACATTTCATGTGGAAATAAACAACACTCCCTTAACCTGCTCATCCCTCCGGGCAAGGAAAAACATCCATTAAAAACCCCATAGGGAAACAGAAGAAGCCTTGGGAAGGGCCCACAGAGGGGCGGTTAGGTTAGAATGCAATACGTGTTGATAGGGCAACAACAAATGTATCACATTGTGCAGTAAATAGCAAATACAATAACACAATGTAAAAATTTAATAAATTTAGTAAGTTAATAAATTCCAAGTGGTCCATCCCAGATCTGAGGATGTATCCTTGTACTAGTCACGACCAGGTCCGCTCCCCATCCATTGAATCTGCACGTAGCAGCACCCCAACACAGGAGACATAGGTGCGGTTAAGCCAGCCACCACCATCCACACATTGTCCATGATATGGCAGCATCTCCCCTCCCTTAAGGAGCAGGAGGTGACCAGCTGTACCATGGAAACAGGGTCCAGGATCATGACAGCTTCTCCCATACACCACACATCCATTAGCACTCTCTCCAACACAGGAGAATTGTCTGCAGGAAAGGCAGCCACTACTATCTATTAGTACATTAATTTATATGAAAACACCCTAGATTGTTAGTTTTGATAAACCAGAATAACTTTGTCCCTCCCTGCTCTCTTTGTGGTTGTGTCAGGCAGTGGAGCTGAGAATGCAGAGGAGAGGTTGGTGAACTACCTGCTGGGTCCAGAGCGCTACAACAAGTTGATCAGACCAGCTGTTAACAAGAGCCAGCAGGTCACCATCTCCATACAGGTGTCCCTGTCTCAGCTAATCAGCGTGGTGAGTCTTCAACCAGGTGCAGGCGGCCACTCACACATTCACACAAATAGGAAACCACACACACGTGCACGTATGCTACGTTCCCGGCAACACGGAAGTTGGTTATTTCCCAGATTCCCTGATTAGACAGGGGCATTTCAAACACCTTTCTAAGGCCGTTAGCGCTGCTTATTTCTCGCTAGGTTCAAGAAGATCTCAGCTCCGTGTGTACACACTGTACACGCTTCTCTGAGTCTTTCCTATGGCTGTTCTAATACTATAGGCACAACTGCAAACTCTTAATTATTTCCAGTAAGCCTATATTATGCAATTTGCATTCATCCAACTGCAACTCAGGAGCAGTTTAATCAGCCGAATGAGCTCAAAATACACACCTAAGGGGTTCCAGGGGCTTTAAAGGTTGCAACCTCATTTTGTTCTTTGTTTACAGGAAAACCCTGTTACGACCTGGCTCCTGGGCCGTACACCAAACAAACCCAAACACTTAAGTGACAAACAGAATAACACAGAATGAGGTGTGAAAGTCTGTAAGTGTATGTACTGATGATATGTGGTGTGTGTTGCATGCTGACCAAACTAATAACCCAAAACCAACCAACAAACAGAATGTGTGGTGCCAGGAGAGTCACCCTCACATTTTGCGGGAACACACCTATATATTTGGCATGACCAGGTGCCCTTAATCAGCCTAATTAGGGCCTACCTTGCCAATCGAGACCAGAGGCTTACTGAAACAAGGCAGGGCCGTCACAACCCTTATAATACAGGAACAGTAAAGGTATTCCTTGTTTACAGACTTCATAGGTGAATAATTGACCTGGCTTGCAGCACTTCTGGGTCACTGTGAGAAAAGGTTTACAGTAATATCTGAAAGAAAAACAATTAATTTGTACAAATTAGAGGGAAATATTTCAGTATTTTCTATATTTGCATACTGGACAGTCCGATGTTACATGGCTCATCTCTGTCTTGCAGAATGAGAGAGAACAGATAATGACGACCAACTTGTGGCTGTTCCAGGTACAATGTACTTCTCAGCAGTTCAGATGTGATACTCCTCCTAACTCAGTGTTCACTGGTAATGGAGTGGTGTGAACTCTGTCTCTGCAGGAGTGGAACGACTACAGGCTCAGATGGGATCCAGTCAAATACGAGGGCATCAAAAAGCTACGTATTCCATCCAAGCACATCTGGCTTCCGGATATAGTGCTGTACAACAAGTGTGTAAGCCCTTGCACGTGTGTGTCATGAAAAGCAGGCATTTGTTTGGTCAGAAATGCATCAGCGCTTGATTAGTTGGCCTGTATCCAATGTAGTGTTTAAAAAACACTGAGGGAAAACCATGGCAAATGCAGAACACAAAGAGAGAATAGAAATGCATCCCTTTTATAGTGTGTGTGTGTGTGTGTGTGTGTGCGTACGTGTACGCGTGCGTGTGTGCGTACATGTACGTGTACGTGTGCGCTACATGTACGTGTACGTGTGCGCGTGCGTGTGTGTGTGTGTGAGTGTGTGTGCATGCGTGTGTGGCGTGTGTGTGTTTGTGTCTGCAATATATGTGCTTATAAATGATTTGTAAAATAGTTACTTATTTACTAGACCCTTTTTCCCTGCCTGAAGTGAAGAATCTGCTGCTAAAACAAGCCTTTGTCTCTATGGTGATTTCTTTTGAAATGTCCCCCACATGTGACATGTTCTTGTCTCTTTTGAAATTGTTGTTGAAGCTTGTTTGCTGCTGAGGTTGGATGGATTACCTCGGCCTATCACAGCAGAGCTGCAGTGTTTATCTAGTTATTATATACGATTGAGTTGACAAAGGGACTCTGAGACCACCCTCTGGGTTAACTGACTTGAACATGTCTGATTTAAATGCGGATGCTAATAAGGAAGCGAGTGCGCAGAGACAACGAGCTGGGAATGTTTGCTTAATGCATTTTGAATAAGAATGGTGTTGTAACCTTGGTGCAGCTCATACTCACTTAATAGTATACAAAGTGAGACTCACACTCAAGACACCGTTCAAACTAGGGCTGCACGATTATGGAAAAACATCATAATCACGATTATATTGGTCAACGTTGAACTCACGATTATTTAACACGATTATTCATTGACTTTGGAAAGATATTGCAGTTACTGCACTTAACAAACAATGAAACAGTGAAAAAAATTACCTGTGACAACGCCAGTGACACTGTATGCATGCAAGCACGTGCACATGCGCGTGCACGTGTCATTCAGAACACAAGACAATACGAGTTTACTTGCAAAATAATATTTTTTATCAATGTTTTTGCGATTGTTAGGTGCTGACATAGAAATTGTGATTGGCACAGCCATAATTAAAACATGAACATAGTCCCCCATAGCCATCACTTATCATCACTTTATGGTGTTACCATTGTATGACCATTGTATGACATGGTAAATTATTTCTAACGGGTCTCATGGCAGTGAAGGGAGAGGTACAGTGTGTTTGCTTTGACGTTGAGTTCAAACATCATTCTCATTCACTTACTGCACCTTTGCTGTGTGACTGTGTGAGAGTTCATGTGGGTTTGTGTGTGTTTAACCCATTTTCTGCTCACAGTGCGGATGGCGTGTATGAGGTGTCTTTCTACTGCAACGTGGTGGTGTCCAACACGGGGGACATTTTCTGGCTGCCCCCCGCCATATTCACATCCGCCTGCGCCATCGAGGTGAAGAACTTTCCTTTCGACCAGCAGAACTGCACGCTCAAGTTCCGCTCCTGGACGTACGACCACACCGAGGTGAACCTGATGCTCATCGGCGACTTCGCCAGCCGAGACGACTTCACGCCCAGCGGCGAGTGGGACATCGTCTCGCTCCCGGCGCGCCGGAACGAAGACCCGAGAGACGCCACCTACCTGGACATCACCTATGACTTTGTCATCAAGAGGAAGCCGCTGTTCTACACCATCAACCTCATCATCCCCTGCGTGCTCATCACCTCTCTGGCCATCCTGGTCTTCTACCTGCCGTCTGACTGTGGCGAGAAGATGACGCTGTGTATCTCTGTGCTGCTGGCGCTAACTGTGTTCCTCCTACTGATTTCCAAGATCGTCCCCCCCACATCCCTGGCAGTGCCACTTATAGGTCAGTGTTTTATCTCCATGGCGCTGGTGGTGAGCGGGTGATACGGGCATTAAATAAGGAGCCGACTTGTTTTCATTCCACTCAAGTGTTGGCTAGGAAAACAGTCTTTATAATAAGCTGACATGCTACCACTGTATTGGGTTGCTTTATACATATTCAATCTCTATATATATATTCTTGAGTCAAACACAGGTCTACAGGGCATACCCCAGAATGCTATCATTGCTGTGAAAGAACGCCGTGACCAGATTTTTAAATTTGGTGTGACCGTTGACTTTTTATTATGCAGTGGGCAGGATAATCGATAGTGGTTTGGGTGTTGTCTTACCTAGTTACAGTAACTAGGTAGTAGTTACTAGGTAGTTACAGTAACTAGGTAGGGTAAATGAAAGGGTCGGGGCTTGGGATAGGTCAATTGATTTCTTTCACACCATTCCCGTGACAACGTACTGTTAGGACGTTGTGTTGATGCCCACTGTCGCTCCCTCCTCTCCCAGGTAAATACCTGATGTTCACCATGGTGCTGGTTACCTTCTCCATTGTCACCAGCGTGTGTGTCCTCAACGTGCATCACCGCTCCCCCTCCACGCACCACATGCCCGGCTGGGTGAAGCGCCTCTTCCTGGTGCGTCTTCCCGCCCTCCTGCTGATGAGGCGACCGGGGTCCTCCAACATCCGCGAGAAGCTCCGGCAAAAGTATGCCAAGCGCACCAGCAGATCCCAGAGCGACGAGGAGAAGAGGCTGTGTTTTGGCAGAAAACTGGGCAGCATCCCGACTCACACGGACCCCTTCCGCACGGACTCGGCCTGGGGGTTCGGCTGGAGGTTAAGCGACATTCCGGACGGCGGCGGGGGGATACCAGAGTTCCACCGGCGCGCGGCGGTCCGGTGGCATGCGAACCTGGAGGAGGCCACGGACGGAGTGAAGTACATTGCAGAGCACATGAAGACGGAGGATGATGATGAGGGGGTGAGAGGATTAGTGTGGAGAAGCTCTTAGTGAATAAATACATCTGAATGCAGTTCGTTTTTTTGAAAAAGCAAAAAAAAAACAAAAAAAAAATCTTCATATGATGATAGTTGTTTTTTCTGAGACTACATTTCGGGAAAATGCAATCTGCCCCTTTTGCTCTCCACATGCACTTTTAACGTGCAATGCCTGCTCTAATGTGGTCGATCAATACCACTTGTACTACAAACGGACTCCAAATGGAAACAAAAGTGCTCGTGCCATTGCTTACAGCTTCTGCTTTCATATGCAAATGTGTCTTTAGAGATTAATCATCTATTCAGTTTTGTCACGTAGGCCTTCACAGAATCACAGTCATGCTAGTGTATCAAATTAGCATATTGGCGGTACGGTATATAAAGGGATGGTGTTGGGGGGAGGGGTCTGCACCACTGTGATTATATTTCTATTTACAGAGCCGTTGTGTACATCTTGGCCGTGTAGTGTAGGGCAGGCTACCAGGAGGACTAGCTGTTGTCCCAGGCACGTATGGAGCTAGATCAGAGAAGTCAGTGGCTGTGCATGTGGACATCATGAAGCTAGTGCCATGTCACGTCCATGTGAATACGACCAGGCGTGACGGGCTACATTTAGACTGACTGGCCAATCGCTAGTCAGCGCCCATCAAGGTGCACAGACACTGGAGATATAGTGTGTGACCGGGTGCTCCCAGCTGTTTCCTACCAGTGCATCACGATGCTGGCTCAACATCGTCGTGACTGTCAGCCAATCACGATCACCGGCCCAACCTTAGGTCATGCACATAAAATGTGCATGCGAACAAATTACAAATATGTGAATGCACACGCACACACATCCACACACACACACACACAGGTTCAGAGGTGCGGCTGTACAGAGATTGGATGAATTGGTAATGATGGCTGCCAGTTCAGCGTTATGCTTACACATTAGAAACCACTCATCTGCAGAAGAGAAGTAATTTTATTTATGGACGCCTGGGATACATTTTTAAAATGTTATTATTAACATTTATTAATAACGAAACATTTGCTTTAATACATTATTATTAAAATGACACATTTTCATTTAAAATGTTAGACATATTCCCAAGAACAATTGAATATTGAAACAGGGGCATAGTGCACTACATGTTTAGACATTGTCCCAGGCTGTAAACAGGTGTTTTGTTGTTTTATCTCAGCACAATGTGAAAGACCGACTTGTCCGTTCTTCTGATGACAGATCATAGAGGACTGGAAATACGTCGCCATGGTAATCGACCGTCTGTTTCTATGGATCTTCATTCTGGTGTGCGTAGTGGGAACACTGGGACTCTTCATGCAGCCGCTGTTCCAGAGCTATAACACGCCCACATCTGACGACATGTACGTGACGCACACATGCACGCACACGCCCACACAAACACACATACACAGATTGAGATTGCCTAGATTGACTCACACTCGTCTGGTCGGCGTGACGTCATATCCGGCAGTGGCTTGAGAACTCGGTGACAACTTGGTGACAACTAACGGCTGTGGCCTCGCAACCAAACGTTAAACAGTGGTGAAAATGTTTCACATGTAAGCTATTTTTTTTTTGCAAAGTCTCTTTATTTATTATGCTGAATTATGTTGAGCTCCGAGGCATTGCCAAGAAGCATTAATTGACACTGATTTGGACCACATAGAAAAAAAAAGTTTGTTTCGTCTTACTAAGCGTTAGCGTAACGCCACTTCCGGGCGCTCGCCGACCAGACGAACGTAAACCTATGCCAGTTGTACAAGCAACATATAGACTTACCCGTGCCATGAGACAATCGTGTTTAGCAGGTAGGGTTAACGTTATCACATCTACCCCAGCAGTTACAGGACCATGCGGCCCATTAACTTACAAATAATGAATACTGTACATACAGAACATTTAACAATATAGCATAGTAAGCATTCTCTGCCTTGTGTTTTCTGTCATTAGGCATCGTGATTTCTGAGAGCACCTGAGACGTCGTAAAGGAAAGCCCGTAATCATCAAACAGCTGCTGACTCATTAACCATAAGAGCCATGTGCCAAAGCAATACAACGTCTGAGGTCTGCCCTAAGAAGGCTTCACGAGGCATTGCTCTGAATCAAAGAACCATAAACAACATATTTTATTGGAACGGTTCCCGCCTCTGAACTCTGAATACTTTGCAAGCAGGGGCACTTAGTCTTATGCAGCAATTTCTCCATAAAAGTATTACTGGACCATCTCCTTGTGTCTTGCTCTACTCTCACTCATTCTGGTTGAGAGCATTGTTACATCAAGTACACCTATCCGCTCGAGCAGGCAGAATTATGCATTGTTTTTGTTTTATTTTGGTGTCT
>JAODUK010004191.1:0-10956 GCA_027564635.1 Typhlichthys eigenmanni
AGGAGAGCGCGTGGGCTAAAACTTTATGGCAGGCAGGAATGGCATAACCGGCCACTTTGGGCTTAGGACAACGCGAGGGTTAACATGCATAGCAAATAATGAACGTAAATAGCAAAACTTGAATCAACAGGTAGGCTACTGTCCTAGTTAAGGAAAGGGGCTATTAATAGCTGCTGTTTAGCATAGTTTGATTTGGATAATGTCATAAATGTAACGTGAAGACAGCAAGAATAACATTCGGTAAATTCACACAGACTCAATTTACGTAAACAACAACGCACACCGCATCACATATTTAAAACTCTGCAGCTGTATCGCAGGGATGACTTGACACAAATCACCTTGGCATCTAGCAGCAGAGAAATTTGGACATGCGCAGAAGCAGCGAAGTGCGTAAGGTCGATCTGTATTAGTCCACTGTAGGGAGTTTTCCACTCGGGCCCTAATAAGAAAGAAAAATAATCAGAGCAAATTCAATAGGGTCCTCACATTATTCGGTGCTCTGGCCCTAAAAAGAAAGAAAAATAATCAGAGGATATTCAATGGGGTCCTTGCACCTTTCGGTGCTCGGGCACTAATAATCAGAGCAAATTCAATAGGGTCCTCGCACCATTCGGTGCTTGGGCCCTGACAAGAAAAATAATCAGAGCAAATTCAATAGGGTCCTCGCACAATTCGGTGTTCGGGCCCTAATAATCCGAGCAAATTCAATAGGGTCCTCGCACCATTCGGTGCTTGGGCCCTAAAAAGAAAGAAAAATAATCAGGGGAAAATCAATAGGGTCCTCGGACCATTCGGTGCTTGGGCCCTAAAAATAAAAATTATCAGAGCAAATTCAATAGGGTCCTTGGATTATTCAAGTAAACAGACACTATTGGGGTCTCAAGTCTGGGAGTGGCTTGAGTGGCGTCTCACAGTCATACATATACAATACTTCAAAGGCAGTCGTAGACCAAAAAGCATGCCTGTTCTGTTCCCTGTGCAGGCCTATGCTCTTAACTGGTGGGGAAAAAAAATGTCTCCTCCCTTTATCAAAACAAAGGGAGCAAGATGTTGTCGTAGCTGGTGGTCTTGAGCTTCTTGAGCTCCTGCAGGCTCATGTAGTCGGGCATGTGGTCAAACAGGCCGTCCGTCGCCATCAGCATGATGTCACCTGGCTGGTTCTTGTAATCAGAATGAAGTTGTATGCCTACTAATACTGAAGTTACTAATTATTACTGTATGATTCACGTGCTGTTCACGTGAATCTTACAGTACATACCATACACATAGTTTCTCTGTGCTATCATCAAAGTATTCATTCTCCTCTTCATTCAATGTTTTTGGGGAGGATAATATTAGATGATTGTATTCTTATTCTTTTTAAGTTCTTCTCTAAGACAACAGAGTGGTTTGTCAATTAATTAACCAACCAAATAATCAATTCCAATTTTAAATAAGAGTTTATAACTCTGATTCTTAAACTGAAAGAAATGTTAGCATGCTTCAGGTGTGTTTACTCTGTTTATTATGTTTTCTTATGTATATTATTATCTAGCAAAGTCAAGTATGGCTCTGTAACGTGGCGATTTCAAACTGGAAAGCACCAAATCACACCAAATATGTGTTTTACTGTAAGGCAACATGTCGTCAATGAAAAATATATATCTGATGACCACAATTTAGATCATGTAGCATTATGAGGTGTTTAACTTCAGAAAAGCCAAAACCCAAACGTTAAATGCTATCAACTGTATATTTATGTGAGCAACATAATAATGTCTGTGTCAAATTAATTAAAAAGGAAGCCAATACAGACCAGGAAGCTAACAGTCCACTTTGAAAGGCTTACTACTCCATGTCACATCGACATTGCTAATTCTAAAAACAACTAGAAGTACTTGATTTTCATGGAATGTGCCCTTTAATGTCTGGCAGGATATGGGAGAAAAACATTTCGCATTGTGTGGTCCATTCCACTGCTTTTAACATTGGTTTAATTCCACCTCTTATTTCTCTTGTTGAGGACGCTGAACCGCTTCGACAGAACAGTTGATGCGACTGCTTGGACCCTGATGATTGCCGCTTTTGACTATATTTAGGGGTCCAAGCAGCGAAGCTGCTGGAGCCCTATTGGAATTGAAAGGATTATTAGGGCCCGAGCACACACTGTGTGAGGACCCTATTGTATCCAAGGGGTGAACACTTGTCTATGAGTTGATGCACACTATGGGCGCCGCCATTTCACGATTTGATGCCAAAAGCAACTGTTTCCCATTGACTTCAATGTTAATCTAAAGCCGTTAAACTTCGTAAATCGGTTGTTGCCATAAGGTTTTTTTTCACTATGTTGTGAGCCTCCAGGGCATCATTTAGCTGTGTGACTACAGCCTTTTCTAAAATCTTTGAGATAAAAGGCAGTTTTGAAATAGGCCTGTAATTATTGAATATGGACGAATCAAGGTTATTTTTCTTTAAGAGCGGGTGCACAACAGTGTTTAAAATATCTGGGGACGTAACCCTGCTGAAGGGATTGGTTAATAATATTGACTAAACATAGTCCGATAGTATCAATCACTTTAAGTAACAGTGGTATAATATCTAAGGGGCTAGATGAAAATTTCATTTTACCTACCAATTTAATAAGGTTCTTAAGGGTGAAAAATTAAGTCACAATAGTTAATTTCAGGTGACAGGTTCGGAGGGGGGCAAATAGACGGAATGATGCATGACCTCACAATTTTAACCTTATTTTGAGGTTTCGAAGGACTGCGGCAACAACGAGGGAATAAGGAATAACAAAAAAGGTTTAATCTAAACATTCAATGCAACACAGGCATTAAAGCAAAAGGAACAAGGAACACAAACACTATAAATACACGCAACAGCAATCAGCAATCAGCAATCATCCACATATGAGGCAGGTGTGGGAGACCCTGATTGTCACCTGTCTCAGATCAGCTGTCAGTACTCCGGGGAGCGCATGCAAGAGCGCGCAGGAATGGTAGGCACTGCTCCGCCCCGGGACTGAGGCGTGACAGTACCCTCCCCACCTGGGCGCGGCTCCCGACGCGCCTGACCCCTGACGCACCGGGCGACCCGAGGGCGAGACGCAGGCCGATCAGGCTGGCGAGCATGGAACTCCTGGGTGAGGTCCCGATCAATATCCACAGCCCTCAACCAACACCGCTCCTCGGGGCCATAACCCACCCAGTCTACCAGATACTGGAGCAGACCCCGCCGCCACTGGGAGTCCAACACAGCCTCCACGGCATATGCCAGACCCTCCTCCACCTCCACCGGCGCCGGAGGAGTAGCGGCCGGGTCCCGCCCCCCTAGTGGACCGGGGACCACCGGTCTGAGGAGACGTGGAACGTAGGATGGAGACGATGGTACGGTGGCGGGAGCTCCAGGGTGACTGACACCTCGTTGACCCGCCGGAGGACCTTGAAGGGCCCCATGTACCGGGGCACCAGTTTCTTGCAAGGCAAACGGAGCGGGAGGTACCGTGCGGACAGCCAAACTGTTTCCAATTTACATTTTCAAAATGTTAGGTATAAAATATTACCACTGCAGTTGAGGTCAAGCAAAAATAGTCATGACACTGTTAGAAATGTTTTTGACAGTGTAATAAAACATATTGACTCATTTATGACGTCAACATTTTTCCACTGTAGTTGAGGTCAAGCAAAATAATCATGACACTGTTAGAAATGTATTTGACAAACACTGATCCCAAACAATGTCAACTTGATATTCAACATGTTTACCGAAAGACACATAATGACAATAGTCATAAACATTAATTAATGTTCATGATAGGTGTCGTGTCATGGTTATAGCAGTGTTATGTCAAATCAGCAAATCAGCTCTGACAATGCCAAAGAGCTTGTATTTGCTGTTGACTCTTATTTGGTATTGTTTAGTGGATTGGATGATTGAAGTATAAAGAAATAAAACATAATTCATATGAAATTTAACAATATATTCATTTAACAAACCGGAGTGTCAGTAGTGTGTGGAAGACCATACACAGCCACAACAGCCTAATGCTGGTGACTAGGCTGGTCATACTACTGTGGGATGGCATCTTACTCTTAAACCAGCATTTGTAGCAACTCAGCCAAAGTGGTTGTCTTGGTCAATTTGGCACGAACAGCATGCCCAAGCTGATCCCACAGTGTTCACAAATTTCTTTTTTTGTGCGTAGTTAATTATTGGAATTGGATCAGAAGACCCGGGGCTAGTACAAATAGACCCGGGGTTCATTCTTGCTAACTTCGAGCTCAAATCAAAACAATATCGCTCTGTGGTCCTCCGTGGCGGCACCTCACACATTGAAATGCATTGTAAAGCAAAGCGTAGTGCTACGCCTTTGTTGATACAAGCGGTGTTCGCCACTTTGTTAATGTTCCAATTTACGGAGCCAGAGCTGTGTAGAAATATATTATTTTTTCAACACGCACAGAGAACGGTAAAACAGCGAAATGCGAGAGATATTTGTTGAATTTTACAAAAAGTGTATTATCTTACATTTAGCTTGCAATATTTACCTTACCTTTAAGCCCTGGAAGCCCAGGCCTAACGACGCTGACGCTGGTCTGAACGTAGGGTGACCAGATCCCAACAAACCAAATGTGGGATTTTTTTTGTTTGTGTTGGGCAATGTGGGGCATGTTATTAATACTGAGAGGTAGTCAAAATCTTGTCATAACATCTATTAAACTTAGAAAATAACCATTATATTCTTCCCTTTAGCTAATAACATCTATGCATTGCCCTCTGTTGATTCAGTATAGCACACATGTTAGTCCTTTACCATGTATTTTTATCAAATATAACCGGTTCGAAGTATATCCAAACAACAAAAGTATTAGGTTTAGATGAAGGTAATTTAATTTAACTTGCTCATATGCTACACTTTTGCCCATTCTTCAATTAAATATAATTTATTTGATGGCTTTCCTACTACTTTACCCTGACTACATTCTCCCTGACAACAGATATTGAGTAGGCCTACATATTATATTTGTCTGGGAAAATTACAGGTGCCAGCTTATTCCCGGAGTAATTTTCCCTGTATGATTGGGAGTGCTGTACAATGTGGTAAATGTTATTTCAGCTGCTGTTTGTAAAGCGGCTTGTAAAGACGAACACAGATCGATATAAACAATGAATTTAATCTAACAGAAAGCAAACACAAAACCATTACCACGCAGGGTTGTAACAAACCACATAACACATAACGCTACAAGAATAACTTGCAAGGGTTAGAACACAAAAGACAACTAATAAAGGGGAGCACAAACACTCAACCAGGCACAGGTGTGGGAGTCCCTGACTGCCACCTGTCACAGATCGGTGATTAGTACTCCGGGGAGTGGGAGCGTGTGGGAGAGGCTGGCACCGCCCCACCACGGGATGTAAGCGTGACACTGTTACCTTATCTCTGACATCATGATCTTTGGGCTTCAGCAGGAATGCGTAGTTCCCCGGAGTTGCACCTGGTGACCTAAGCTAACAATCTGTAACCCTTTACGAGACAGCTCTGTCTTGTTAAGTGCGTGATGTTGGCTACAATACATCAACCTCTTCTTTTTTTGTGAATTATTTTGTTGATTTCAGGCAGACTGGGTAACATCGCATTGTTACCTATCACGATCCGTTATCGGGATTGGTCAGTCAAATCAATAGTGGCGTTTTAGAAAGCAAATCCCAGACATTTGTGGCGATTTAAAAAAACTAATTTTTAAGGTCGCAAATAGAGAACATAAGAACATATGTCTGGGAAAAAGAGAATGTATTGTCAGCCTAGTAGTACGACATCATTTAACATCTAAAACCTAAACGGACATTGAAGCTCTATACAGTTACCGATACTGTTACAGTATCTGGCTAGTAGTAGCAGTGATCCATGTTGTGTAGTAATTATTAACATACAATAACATTATTGCCGCCCCCATCACTGTCCTGTTTAACCTGTTTCTCTCTTCCTCAGAAATCCCTAGAGACTGGAACGCTGCCGCAGTCTTTCCTCTTTGCAAAGGGGGAGACACTTTAGACCCATATCCATCCTACCATGTCTTTATAAAATATTAGAAAGTCTATTAAACAAACAAATAACCAAACATATTGAGTCTCATTGCACCCTCTCCGCTATGCAATCTGGCTTCCGTTCTGGTCATAGCTGCACCACGGCCTCGCTTAAAGTGTTAAACAACATCATAGCCACACTCGATTAAAAACACTACTGTGTATTCGTCTTCATTGACCTGTTTAAGGCTTTTGACTCCGTAAACAAATTCTTATCGGAAGACTCAAATGCCTCGGTTTCTCGCAAGATTGCCTTGCCTGGTTTACCAACTACTTCTCAAATAGGGTCCAGTGTTTCAAATCTGAGGGCATGCTCTCTGGACCTATGGCTGTCTCCATGGGGGTACCACAGCGTTCGATCCTTGGGCCAACTTTATTCTCATTGTATATAAACGATGTAGCCCTTGCTGCTGGAGACTCTCTTATCCACCTCTATGCAGATGACACCATTTTTTATACATCTGGCCTTTCAATAGATACTGTACCTTTTAACCTGCAAGTGAGCTTCAATGCCATTCAGCACTCCTTCCAAAAAACCTCCAACTACTGCTAAACTCTGGAAAAACTAAGTGTATGCTTTTCAACCGGTCCCTACCCATACCAGCCCATCTAACTTGCATCACTACTCTTGACGGATCAGTTAGATTATGTGGACACCTACAAGTATCTAGGTGTCTGGTTAGACAGCTCGCTCTTCTTCCAGATCCACATAAACCATCTCCAGTCTAAAATTAGGTCTAGGGTTGGCTTCCTTTTCCGCAAAAGGGCCTCTTTCACCCACGCTGCCAAGTTTGCCCTGGTAAAAATGACTATCATGCCAATCTTCAATTTTATCTGTCATATATAGAACTGCTTCAAACTCTCTCCTGAAGAAACTGGATGTGGTCTACCACAGTGCCATCCGTTTTGTAACCGGAGCCCCATATAACACCCATCACTGTAACCTCTATGCATCAATTGGCTTACCCTCATTGCACACCCTGCGCATAACTCACTGGTACCAAGTCATATACAAGTGCTTGCTAGGCAATGCACCAGCATACTAAAGCTCACTAATCACCTTAGCTTCACCAACCTACGCTAGTAAGTTTTTCTGGTCTCCCCAAAAGTCCCTTCCCCGTTTGGCCACCTTTCTTTTAAGTTTTCGGCTGCCGATGACTGGAATCATTTACAAAAAAACTTGAGATTAGAGACATTAATTTCGCTCAGTGCTTTTAAAAAACGCTTGTCCGAACTATTGATTGATAAATGGACATGCTAAACTTCCCCCCAAAATTTAATTATTGCATTTTAACATTGAGTAAATGCCTTTATTATGAGCAATGCGCCACGGCAACTTCTGCACTTCTTTCTTTTAATATGCTTCCCTTGCCCCATACTACTATTTGCACCTGTTGTGTGATCTGTAGTGCCTCAGCTGCACCAAAATGACAATAGACTGTACAAAACTTGTATTTATAGACTAGATTTTGTTTTTGGACTGTATGTATAACTGTGTTCTATTTGTAACTGTATATCTGTATATCCTGCGCATTTAAGCTTTGTCTTGGCCAGGTCGCCATTGTAAATGAAAATGTGTTCTCAATCGGCCAACCTTGTTAAATAAATATTAAATTAAAAAAATAAAGAGTAATACATTAATAACACTTAACCAAGAAACAATGAGAGCATGTCCTTTGGTGAAACGACTTATAGAATTTAAAGCAAAAACAAGCACCTTTGTAATCCACTCTCTTCACTTATGTAACAGTAGCTTCTCCCGCACCCCCACAAGCTAGCTCCGTATTACGCAGCACTGAGCATGTGGGGTTTTATTTTGAAATTGCTTGTCTCTTATTGGCTGAATATAGATTATTGTTTTTAAATGATTTTTTAAATCGGGGTCAGGATGGTTAATTGGTCTGGGTGTTGGGCCTTCAGCCAGAAGGTCGTGGGTTCAAACCCCGGTGTTGACCCACCTGCAAGCATCCTTGAGCAAGATGCCTAACCCCTAACTGCTCCTGGTAGTTGGTTGCACCTTGCATGGAAGCAATCACTGTGTGTGTGAATGTAAGGCAAAATAATGTACAGTGCTTTGGATAAAGGTGCTATATAAATGCAGTCTATTTATTTTTAAAATAAATCTATACTTTCAAGGCATCGATGTGCTTTCTCTGACATAATATTATGGATTGTATCTTATATATAGTGAAACAAAACATTCTGACGCCAACCGATTAGCGAAGTTTAACGTCTTTAGATTAGCATGGCAGTCAATGGAAAAAAGTTGCTTTTGGCAGCAGATCGTGAAATGGCCACGCCCATATCGTGCTTCAACTCATAGTGAAGTGTTGACCCCGTTACCCCACCCCCGTCCTTTGTACAATTATGGCAAACATCACAGGCGACTTGAGAATCCCCTGCACCTGCTTCACCAATGTTGTTTCCCAATTTCCAGTCTTTATTCTTCCATAATTTATCAGAGATTCACTGTGATGCCTCGCAATTTTAACAGTTGGGTGTGGCGTAGGCAGTGAAGTCGGACAGGTTTAATCCACGATGGCAGTCTTCGCTACTTTCTTGACAGCCATAGGACAAATGCCAGATATTAGAAAAGCGTTTGAAAGCGTTCGCATCCGAAAACAAGTTCCAATGGAAATGCGGTACATTGTCTCAATATGCGGGACACGGAAAAAGGGATTAAAATAATGGAGTCCCGCACAAAGTGGGAAATCTGTTCACTCTATAGGCTGTACAGGCCTATAGAAAAAAAGAAACAATTGTTTGCAAAGTAATATTGCCATCTATGTGATCTTGAATGTGACAGAACCTGACTTTAGCTCATCTGAAAATCTCCGGTTTGCTGGGGACAAGGTCTTTAATTACACTCTGTGTTTGTGTGTGTTTCAGAGTTTGGACTCCCAGCTCAGCCTGTTGGCCATCTCCCAAAACCACAATGCATTCTCCACCCAGTCACTGACCCATGGGGGGGTTCCAGAGCTGCTGTTGGGACTGTCCTACAATGCCACCACAGGACGCATGTCTGTGGAGATTGTTAAAGGAAGTCACTTCAGGAATCTGGCCATCAACAGACCACCAGGTTACATGCATGCACCAATTTTGTATATGCACAGGGATTGATCTTAAGGAATTTTTGCACTAGCCCTGCTAAAATTGTACTATACCTGTTTGTAATTCCTCTCAAAATCATTTGGTTTCAGGTACTTTTGCTTTAAATGCAAATGACCCACTGTTCAACCCACCCCCTTCCGCATAGTGCACTCTTAGAATGGATGTGTAGAAAAGTAAACAAATAGCACCCAGGTGTGTAGCACCTAGATTTACACATTTTGTGTCAAAATGTGACAAAAATGTGTTGGGAAATTTCAGATGTTTACACATAGTGATGTTGTTTAAAAATGAACACAAATTGTGATTTTGTTCAACACGTGTAGACTGATTTCTTTACACACTAGTGTGTCATTTTAAAATAAATGTGTTAGTCTGGTTTAGCTGAACAGCAGCCAGCACCAAACCAGATAGCAAGCGACACTGTATTGGATAACTGGCTGTTCCGTAGTGGTGCAGAATCAAAAGTAGACTACAGTATATTCGGGCAGGAGCTGTGGGAACTACCGGTATACAGCAGTGGCGTTTTCTCCAAGAGCCCAAGGGATGCCAAGCTTCCCTGTTTTTTCCAGACTGTACTTGCATTTTTTTCATAACAATTTGTTAAACAGTTTTGGTATTGATGTGATGTTTCTTCAGAGGAACAGCACAGAATTAGTGTGATCTCTCTTCTTTGTTTCTCACAATGAGTGAAACAGTGCCCCTCAAAATGAATGGCGAATGTGTGGTGAACCACGATATTGCACTCCTACTGAAGCGAGGAGATTGAGCCGAATTTCGGTCCCTTCTTAAATAAAATGGTAAGATTAACCAATCATTAATCAGTCATCTTCAGGTCGTGTATCAAACTGTATTAAACTATGATTAGTCAAGACTATCCAGAGGAAGCCAACATCCCACGGCGCTTCCATTGAACACAGTGAGCAGGCCTAATGGACACCTAAAGCTATTCATAACTTGGATTAATATGTATGAAAAAATGCTTTGGACTAAAGGAAAAAAAACAAGGAATTGGCACATATTCAGACTTTATGGTTGTTTCAAAGGTAAAGTTTTGTTTATTGTTTACATAGGCCAACTTTTATGTCCTGAATGCAGGACATAAATGCATAAATGTCTTAAGATGAATTTGTGAATTTTGTGTTAATCATCATATAGTAGCCTATTTACTGTCCATTAAGTGGCATGTCAGCAGCAGCATGTTATGAGGGATCATATTATACCGGTGGTTGGCAGTGGCACCGGCAGACGTGCATCTGTGCACAAGTGCCGGGTGCTCTCATCTCGCCCCCCATACATAGATTATATGTTATAAATTTGCTTCCTCAAAATATTCCCCACGCCACGCCACTGGTATAGAGCGCAATCTTTTTTATTTCTTGTTCAGTCTGGACGAGGATATCGGTCTCGCTCTATGGGAGAAGCAGCGGAGCGGTCAGGCACAGCACTGTTTTATCCAGCTCTTTTAAAAGGTTAATAATGGTAAGACACAAGGTGTTATGGTCAAAACATGCTTGTTAACAGTAATGTTTTTACTTCTTTACCGGTATTTAAGATTGATAATAGGCTACCATACAATACTGTATACTGTAGTAGCCAACAGACATCAGGAATAAAATATTTTGCATTATATATGTAGTGATCCTACATACGAGTTTTGGATATTTTTCATAATTCATATTTCATAATTATACGAATAAAAGGGGGCACCACTACGTTTATGAGTCTATTTAAACTCCTATAGGCCGTTAGTCACCTTTATGATTATTACTAAAT
>JAODUK010004192.1:0-10956 GCA_027564635.1 Typhlichthys eigenmanni
GAATACCATATATTGGAAGTAAAGGTAACACTTTAACTTTGAAATAGAAAGAACCCAAACGTCCCACCTAGTTACTTCCTAATATATATAAGAATTATTGTATATGATAGGCGGTGGGGCGCTACACACCCACACATCAAAAATCAAAAAATGGTGAGCTAAGCTATAGCATTGTTTTACACCAAAAAAAGGATATCGTATAGTATCTTGAATACATTTAAACCACCGTGCGTTCACATTCACATGAGAAGGCGAATCAGCTACTGAAGGTAAACAATTAGCTTTTATTTTTTAGCCTTAAAGAGGTCTACTGTCCGCCTTGCAACTGTTGCTATTTTAAACCCTAACCATTGGAACTGTTGCCCCTACACCACTAGATGACAGTATGAAGGCTAAGAAATGCAGGAGATGAACACGTAGAGCATCTTTAAATACACTCAGAAATAAATATCATACACTGGAAACAAAATAAACATTCATGGCTTGGGTTCTTTACACTATAGACAAAACAACATGCTTCAAAATACATTAGTTACAAATAAAGCAAACCCATGTTAAGAGTGAACGGTAGTATTACAGCTAGTTTGCATATTCTTTGCATTAACATCTATACATTTCAGTCCAAGGTTCTGTTCTGATTTGTGCACTGCAGTAATACAGTGCATCTTTAAGTGAGTTAAGTGCCAATGTGTCTCTACAAACTATTCCTAGTGTCAGACTGCAACACAGCACTCAGTGAACCTTGACAGCCCACAGTGGGTGTGAGACTCCTATCGCCTCCTCCTTATCATTTGTGGCCTCGGGAGCCGTGTGGCCTGCTATGCCAACGCATCATCCATGCTTAATGTGAAAACTGTATCGAGGCAGAGTCTACAGGGCCACACTACACACGAATGTGCTACAACATTATCAAGTGCACACAGAAGATGACATTCGCTTGAACTCAGCCTTTAATGAAGGTCATACAATCCCTCTAAGGGTGTGATAGTTATAAATTAGACACATCACTGTCACAAACCATAACAAATGATTTACAACTAGTAGAGCATTGATTTAACAAGCACTGCAACCACAGTGATATGCGTAATAGGCTTTACTACATTACAGGAAAATCTGCCTAGGTTTTACAAAGGGCTGCTAAAAAAGGTTTATGGGCTCGGAGGATATGGACCTATCGACTTCAAAATAAAAGCTCCACGTTTGTATAAACATCTCAAGGAAATAAGGGTTTTTTTCATTTTAGATTATATACAATTATTTAGATTACATGTAATACAAAATATATAAACTATACATTAGTCAAATATTACATTTAAATAATTTGATAAGAGCCTGCCTCCCAAACCTAGCCTACATAGGACACACTATTGGATGCAACTTATTACAACCTCTGAGAAATAAAATGCGACAGGCCTATAGCTTGTTTAGTGAAGCTGCACTAGCAAAGGTCTACAAACAGAGGGATTTGAATCCCACTGTAAATAAACTGTAGAAGGAAATTATTTAAAAGAACACTTTTAACTTGTTTTTACCCCTTGCTGCAACATTTGATCGATTGATTTGACTGTTGTAGTAATAACTTTGTTGCTCGTCTGAAGTTTTGATAGATATGTTCAGATCTACTGTCCTAAAACACATTGAATACTATGTTCATACTGCACAATCAATGCAGTGCATCATGAGCAGATTGCATAGAGAGTGCAGGGTGGACCATGAGACAGTCCATCGCGTAGTAAACCCTCGACCTCCCACCCATTCACGCTGGCTACCACCACAAGTACATTTCAGATCTGTGGGAAACAATACATGTACAGTATGGCAACAGATATTTTTGTACCCAGTAATTCCAAAGTATCCCAAAAAAGAAAAGAATAAAGGCGTGTACCTTGAACATCTCTTAGCACAAGCCCCCCCCCATCCTCCAGTGTGTGACTTAGTCAACCCCTGTCCTCTCTGTCGATCTGTTAAACACAGTGCTATATAATAATACCCTGCAGCCAGCCAGAGGGGCATCAGATCATGTAACAGAGTCAAAACAATGGCATCTGGGATGGCTATAAGCTGCCCCGCTGTTCACCCAGCACGGGAACAAATCACGGCAGCAAAGCGGCCCGGGCTTCTTATAATGGATCAGCTAGCCGGCTGGTTCCCACTGTCAGCCATGCGCACATTTAACATTTACACAATTATATTACATGCAAATTGACATATGCTTGTAGTGTAATAGGTACAATCCTCATTTGGGTTGTAGCACCCCTGAATCCCATAATACTGCCCTACTCTCACAGTTTCTATCCAAAACAACTATGCTGTTTTTGTTTTCCCAACCACATTCCTGGATTGACTGACACACATTTCCCACTTAATGATAATGGAAGGCAGTATCAAAATACTGAGGCAAAGCAAGGAGAAGGCAGAACAAGATGACGTATACCTGGGAGGTCGAAAAGGGCTCCTCTCTCAACAATGTGCTTCCGGTAGAGGGTCTTGAGAACCTTGGCACTTCCAAACCTTTTGAAGCGACTCTTCACGTTGTTATAGTACCATTCAAGAGACTGGGTTTGCAAAATCCTGCAGAGGAAGAAAACACAGAAAGCGAATAAAGGAATGATAGAAAAACGATTCAAGTCCATCGGAACAAGTCTTACATAAAGGCCTTGTGTAATGCCACGTTTATTTAATATAGGCTTGTGTGTATATTTTAAAACCACTCTCACAGGTGAGGTTTTAAACGCATTCACGCACAACATTAAGTCTGAACAAGACAAACAAATGGTGCTAGGTCACAACGGCAGCACACTTTAATTAAAGCACCGTGTTCACTGTCCGTCAGACACCATTAAATCGAGCCTCGTTTTTAATCCATTCCTCTTATCTGCAATTCATTTTAAAAAGGGTCTGTGCGTGCGCGCGGCGCGCACATACGTATTTACATATGCGATATGCTTGTCTGTGCGTATGTGTTGTGAAGTGATGTCATATCCTTTTCCAGTCTTTTCTCCATAGCTTAGCAGACAGCCGCAATTACATAAGGCATTTCTGTAACGGCCGGTTACCGACGTGCTCAGAAATGGGCAGCGGTTTGGCAACTTGGCATCTTGAACGTCCACGCGCAGACACACACAGCATCACCACAAACGTTGCAGCGCGCTCAGTGGATGTAGAAACACACACACAGACAGACCGTAGCCAGACACACTGGATTTTATTGAGAAGACACTGCCCAGAAATGAAAATCAGAATGAAGAACGTAAAGGCTTTACGGCGATATTCAAGTGATCTAATTTTCTAAGTGTACACGAGGCTGTGCATTCACGAGTGCATTAACACGGCTCAATGAAAAGCAGACAGGCCAGAGAAAGCATGAGGGGGGTTGAGACTAGCCCAGCTAATAAAGGGACCTTGAGTGCCCCTGAGGCTCCTTGGGTTAACACCACCACCACCACCAACCCGCCCTCCAACTCACCTCTTATTTATGACCCTCGCTCCCCAATGGCTGGGCGGCTGTATGTGCCTTGGCACTTTATTCATGCCCCGGGTCAGCAGCCAGGTCTGGCTAGTGACAGGAGGCGAGCAAAGAGACTCCCCCCTCCCCCCAAGAAGGCTCTAATGTTGATATAGCCACCCCCTGCTCCAGACAGGTCGGCAAAATGAATGAATCCAGAGTAGCGGCACAGTGCCGGCCTAGCTGGGCAAACACGAGGCAGAAACACAAATGGGTTCTGCCTGGGCAACCAAATGGATCTGCAGCTCTGACCGTTGACCTGTAAGGCATATTGAAATACAGAGCAGTACACCATGGAGTTATCCTGGTGGAATCTCAGTCCGCTTCAACGTAAAGCTGCACAGTGTGTGTTGGCACAGAATGGATGCTATGTCCATCAGAGGGAGTGATGAAAGAGCTCGGAGTGGAAAGTCAATTTGCAGAATACTTATGAGCTGGAGATCTCATTTATGATGTGTGCTGTGTGAATGGACTATTAATATTATGCACTAGTACGGTTCCAGCTCTGCTTGGCTTTGGAGTGGGGTTTTGACACGGGAACCCCCGAAAACTAATTGTTAATACAGTACCGATTTACGACAATAGTCCAAGATAACAAATATATACAGTGTAACGGCATTTTATTACAAAATAAGCGAGCTCCTGGATTGAGCCTGGGAGGTCTATGGAAATAGCCGAGTAGTGAGTGCCCTCCTCCACACACTGTTGTTAATGGTAAATGGCACATGGACTGCATTTATATAGCGCCTTTATCCAAACACTTTACATTATTTGCCTCACATTCACCCACACACACACACATTCATACACCGATTGCAATGTCAGCCACACAAAGAGACACCTGACCACCGGGAGCAGTTAGGGTTAGGTGTCTTGCTCAAGGACACCTCGACACCCTTTGTGAGGAGTTAGCGGGGTTCAAACCAGCGAGTTCTTGATCACCTGTCGCCCCGCTCTACCACCGCGCCACTTGCCGCCCGCTGTTGTCAAGCTCATTTCAATTCCAGACACAAATCAAATATACAATAACATATGAATAAGCTAAAATAATACATTATACATTAAAAAAAAGATGAACCAGAGCGTTCAGAGGAACTGGGGTGAATGTAAAGTTCAGCTCAGGCACTTTGCCTCCGCAGGCCAAACACTCAGGGTTGGTTTCACTCAACAAATTAACCAGGCTTTCCCTCGCAGGGGAACTTCAGCTCCAATGTCACGCAGGATCTTAAGTTTGCGCTCCCTTGAGAGGCATGGTCCAGAAGTGCAGTGGATCGGCCTTGTAACGAAAGCCGCATCGCTGCACCAGCCTCTGCAAATCCGCAGGCGCGCGCGCACACACACACACACACACACACACACACACACACACTGTAATGAGGCCGGGCGTTTCCCCTCGTTTGTGCTGCGGCGTGACCAAGTGTGAGGGATTCCTCAGGCTGTTCTCGTCATACAGGCTGTGTGCTCTGCTTCCATCGGCTCTCCACCACTAAACCCTTACTGACGCTGGACCGCCTCCTCTCCCATGCACACCGTTACCCCCTCCGAATCCAACCACCCCACCCTCGCTTTATTCTTCGTCTCCTTTGTCAAAATGAACTCTGGATGAAAAGTGTAAGTTGCACGAGGGGAACAGCCCTCAAGGCTCTGCCAAGATCCCACTTTCCCCAGGCAAAAGGAACCATTACCATAATTGACTTTCTGAGGCTTTTAATGAAGCGGCGTAGCTTCTGCGGAGGCTGCAAGGAATAGCGGAGCGGGTCTGGAGAGGAGAGAGGAGGCACCTTATTCAAACTGATGATTAAAATACAGATTCTTTTCAGCAAAGTTCCCTTTGTTAATGGAATAAAGTCAGATGCGAAGGAAGGAAGCTTGTTAAGTTACAATCCCATTTATGTCATGTGCTGCGCTAATGCATTACTGTACATCAATAAACACATTATCAAATATTGTACAAACCACATTGATGTAAACAATCGAGTCAAAAGAGAAAGACAGCAAACATTAATCAGAATTTGCGGGAGAAGCATCCTGTGTATTCATAAACAGTTCTCTCAGCCAGGTCTCCCTTCTTCAACAGCTTGCTACAAAGGCACTGCAGATTTACTTGTGTGACACAAGCTTTATAGTTGTGTGTACGAGTGGCAACTTGCGGTGCAATGTTCCGGAGACAAAGTGAGGAAACAAGTTTGACTCAAATGAAATGTGAGAGACAGAGTGAGAGGATGCCTGTGTTTGTGAGAAAGTGTGAATGTTACTTCAGTGTTGTTTGGTTTGAGTGCTCCGCATATTGTACTGATGTCTTTGTTTCATTCATCCATTGCCTTTATCTATGTGCGGTTACACACCTATGGTTCATTTGTGTTGTTCCGGATCAGGGTGTGAATCCATACACATTTTGCACACGTTCCTGGGTTTGTTTTGAGTTCACACGGATACATTCAGAGCAGAACACAACTTGTGAACAGGGCCAACATTGTAGACATTGTTCGAAACTACGCAAAGAGCACAGTTCCCGCAATATTAGTTCCCGCAGCCATTTTTGGAAATCGCAAGCTATATCAACAATGGCAAATCAGAAGCATTTGTCATTGTGTTTGTAGCCATTCTTTGGGTTGTGGTGATTTGGCCCGCTTCACTGGGCTGATTGCGTTCTCACTGCAAACTAACCGCCCTAGAGTTTGATTGGAAACCCTCCCCCTCTAAGCGATCTCGGCCCGCTCGACTTGTTCCAAAACAGAGAGCGACTGCCGTGTTCACATATGCCCAAACGAACTGAGGAAAACGCTTCCGATTCAACTGCTCCAAACGAGCCAGGTGTGAATGCGCCATGCTGTGTAACAATGTGCTGTTATTTGAAGTTATGTATGTAACCATGTAAGGATATTTCTGAATGGAACTTTATGGGAGAAATCTATAACAGTAAATATGGCGGCTGCAGGAAAAGAGCCAATCATCTGCTTTATAACGACCAATTCAGCCCAATCATGTGGTTGCACTGACGCAAACCAACATTTTCACGTGTGGGGAAAAAATTAATTTTTTAACCTTATTTTGAAGCAAGCTCATCAGATGTTTTAAGCGTTTTCTTTGTTTTTTTGACTCGTCAGTGTATACATGCCACTTTCCTGTGTTGTATGGCTCTTTCCCCCATTCGGTCTTCCTAATAACTGCCCGGAGGCGATACCAAGATGGTTGCCGAGTGGCAAAACTTGCCGATAAGGAATTTGGAATAACACATACTTGAATCATGCCTGAAGCGGAGAACGCGTTACAAAACAAATCTGCCTGTGCTAGCATAACACACCAATTGTTGGAGACTGGGTCGCGGGTCAACTGCTGTAAATGTTGTGCACTTTCCTGCAACCACATCCCCTAACCCGTCTGTTTGATTTAGGACTGCGTCTGGCTTGCACAGCTACAGCACAGCTCTCCTGCACTACTGGGCCTGTAAATAACCTCACGACCCAGCAACTGAAACACTGATCACCCGTCTGTGCCCCTTTGAGACGCTCTGGCATTTAGATATCCAGGCAGGCAGGATATAATATAACACAATATAAAGGCTGCATCAGACTGCATACTAAGGTGGTTAAATATAGTCTCTCTCTCTCCCCTATTGTCTATCCCCTCTCCCTGGCCAGCTATTTAAAAGGTTCATATCGGGGCCTACTGCCTCATTCTTGTAGCTCTCATCCATGTTTGTAAAAAGTCTAAATTTAGCGAGAGCGCAGCTTGAGGCACCAACGGGCCATTTGCTTGCTCACCCACCGCCACCCAGTGAGTTTCTCACTCACTCACCTCCTCATCTCCTCCTTTGACTTTCCTCAGGCGGTCATCTTGTCTATACCACCCCCCTAACTTTATCTTAGTTTCACCTTCTCCAGGCTATCATTATCCAGGTCTTTATAGGCCGACATATTGGGAGCCCATAGTGTTCCACACAGCAGGGTAGGAGAGCTATATATACACAGCGCTGAACACAGTAGCTTCATGTTTTAGTGACACCGTACAGTATACGTATGGCTGTATTTTGTTTTTATACTTATCTGCTAATATGAAATGAAGAAAACGTGTCCACTAATGGTTACGGATACAGTATCATGATTTTACACAATGTACAAATCGAGTCAGTTTTAATTATTAGCCAAGAATTAGCCATGAAGTATTTTGGATAGTGTTAACATCTATATGACTTTCTGCCACTATTCACATCAGTATCTCACACCACAATTCTCCATGGACCGACCACACACACACACACACACACACACACACACACACACACACGCTTCTGAGGAAGCACCCTAAGGCATTAAAAGGTAGTAGAGGTGCTTTTGTTTTGATGAGTTCAAATATCGACAGTCTTCTCCAGTGTGGCTCACTGCACCTCCAAGTCCCCCCCATTCATTAAAAACACATTACAATATATATCTCACTGCAGCTGTAGCATATGGGGAAGTCAGCTAATCTGCCCTCAGCCCTGCTGCAAGGCCATGTGGTATTTCAACAGTAGCAGGTGTGGAAGCTGCAGCAATAGCTCAGTGATGTGGAAGACTCACTCGCGGTGTTCCGTTCTCCCACTTTGACCCACACTTTGACCACACTCTTGACGTAAACCTCGTCGCAGAAATCAAATTACGTCACGGTCCCAAACGTTATGGATACTGTTAGTGAGTTTTCTCCGCCTGCCTCCAGACAAATCAGATGGACTACCTATCAGACATTACATTAAAGACAGGATCTCGGTTAGTACAGAAGCTTCGTCCAGCAGACTTTAGGAATGGCGCCGGGAGAGAATATTTGAATGAAGTTCAATGGAGAGACCGTTACAGCGTTGGGGAACAAAAACGGAACACAGTGAGCTGGTCATAGTGTTCCGTACAGCGGTCAATTTTCTATAATTAAACACATACTATTAGTCCCACAGCATGTCAATCATAGCTGTGTCAGTGCTCCAGTCTCACTCTCTCCAGATCCTGGCGGTGGCACCTGTTCACTCCGCCCCTGGCCTGGTTCAACCTCATCGCCTTTGGCAACCGCCAACCAGTCACTGTTCCCGACCATCAATCACCAGCGGCCTGTGTCTCCCTGCTCCTGTTTGTAATCTTCATCAGACCGTCATTGTACTCTTGCCGGATACGTGCTTACTACTTACCTTTTTAAGTCAAGTTTTTTTTTTTTACTGTATTTACACCTGGTTAAGACCTCGGACTGCCCTTTTGATTCTGAGCTTGGATTGTGGACTGGCACGGAAGCTTATTGGGTGGCATCTGCTTGTTTGCCATTGGCTGTTTGGCTTAGTTGCGTTTGATTTAGACAGAACAGTAAGCTGAGGAAGCTAAAGACATAATAGAGATCGAAGAGTAAACATTAGTGGCCAAAAATAATTCCTCCTCGGTAGCTTGGAATTACTGTTGTTCCAGTCCAATATGACTGTTGAAAATGTCTTGTTTTGATGTGTTATTAATATACATGTATCTTGATGCATTTTCCCATAACCTTTGCATTTTTACTTATGTTTAAAAATATAGAAATTAATATCGATATTGCAATTTTCATAATAGTAATTGCAATATCATATTTGATCAATACCGTGCAACCCTAGTCTACGGTATTGTATGCCAAGGTTAGGCATTACCCACCACCCAAGCATCCTTGCATCTGGATCATGCTTAACGCAACCCCGGGGATCTCTCCGGTCTCTGAACACCACTGGTTCAGAACGTGGTCAGAGGCTCAGAGCAGGTCACTGATGGTTAACTTGTTAATTAACCTTGTACGGGAACTGGAAAAGCGGGTGGCTATGTAACCGTTTACACAAGAAAATGTGAGAACACACTTTGAAAAGAGACACTCCCTTGCTTCTCCCTACTGTATATCTAGAATGTTTCAACTGTGCGTGCGAGAACATTAGGCTGGGTTAAGGTCAAAGTTAATGAGGACAAGAACACCCAGGGTACCGTAGTACCGTAGGGGGGGAGACCAGACGCTGTGGTTGTGCGGTCCGCTGGCACCAGGGAAGCACGGAGGCATTCGTCCAGCATCCTATTTTTAGAAGTAGCCCCTCCCCCCTCCCCCCAAACCCAGATCGATCTTCAATGAAGAGTGTGCCCGTGTGTGTGTGTATTAAATTATATGTTTCATATCATTTAAGCTTTCTCTCTCCCTCTGGTTCTTCCCTCCAACGTCACTGCCACTCTCTCAAGGGCACCTGATCAGCAGGGACGCTGCCCGAAGAGGCTTTTCTGAGCAGCAGAATAGAACGCATGGAGGTGGGGCGCATTTTCAAAAAGGGGTCAAAGTGTATATTAGCCTCGAGAATAACGGTCCCGTCTTCAGCACGTCAATGCAAACAGGGAAGTAGGATATTTTATTACACCGCCGACAGATGGGCGGGAATGAGAGCCTATAAACAGTACGTAAATGACCTATGAGTCCACAGAGTATTCAAAAACACAGAGTGATAGAATGGAAACGGCAGTGTATAACTCACTTTCGTGGCGTTCCTAGAGCGTGACAGCAAAGTATTGCAAAGTGATGCCTGCCTGAGCAGAATAAAACTGTTGACTGGATGAAAAAGGAATTTAATTTCCTTTGTGTCAAAATGCCCGTAACTACGCGAAACCTCATAAAACGTGACACCGTCATTTCTCACAATGGCAGATTTTTACTGTCCTAACCACAGAGGACCAATTCAAATGAATACATATTAACATTGTGTTGCTCCATGTGTTTCTATATAGTTCCATATACTAATATCATATATCCAGGTTTTTGCCAGTCAAAATCTGCTGTGCTAGGCGGCCTACAGCATGCTGTAACATACACGCAAAGAGAGAGAGAGAGAGAGAGAGAGAGAGATCAATGCAAATGTTAATAAATCGGATTGAATGTTACAGCATCATGTTCATCCATGCAGCTCATCGGAATATGCCAAAGTAGAAGTAGTAGAAGAAGATATTTTAGTAAGCCTGAAACACTGAAGGAAATCTGTATTACAAATTTCATTTTATGAACTCTCTCTCTCTCTCTCTCTCTCTCTCTCTCTCTGCTCAAGCACAGTGGGAGATCACTGTTGGGACAGCCATCTCTGTGCCTTTGTTCTGCGCCTAACTACATCTTCCTCCTCTCCTCTTTAACTGATTCAGACACTGTCTAACCTTTCCCTTCTCTGTCCACGCTGAGCTTGTGAATAACCGAGTATGGAGGGTCAGCACTGCCGCATGCAGTGAATCAGTCAAATCGGCCATCTTGTATGAGTAAGGCAAATAATCGATACAGCACAGTATCGCGATGTTTCCCATGGCGATACTGTATCGATACACGAACGCCAAGTATCACAATTTCATTATATAGATTTGCACATGAGAATTCAACTTCCATCCATCCATCCATCTTCTCCCGCTTATCCGGAGTCGGGTCGCGGGGGCAGCAGCTTCAGTAAGGGACCC
>JAODUK010004193.1:0-10956 GCA_027564635.1 Typhlichthys eigenmanni
ACCGAACCGTGACTTCTGTACCTCGGTATGAACCGAACCGTGAATTTTGTGTACCGTTACACCCCTAATATATATATGTGTATATATATATGTGTATGTGTGTGTATATATATATATGTGTATATATATATGTGTATATATATATGTGTATATATGTGTATATGTGTATATATGTGTGTGTATATATATATATTACATTATTATTACGTTATCTGTTGTTGAGACAGATTCAACCAGTCACAGATTGTTAGACCCCAATAGACCCTCCCCCCAGCTAAATACAGACGCTCTCCGTCCAATCACAAACGCAGGAGTCTACAGACGACCCAGAGACCAAGTCGGTGGCGAAGACGGGCCAGAAGCTGGACGACGATGAGGACCGGAAGAACCCGGCCTACATCCCCAGGAAGGGCCTGTTCTTCGAGCACGACGTCAGAGGCCACGCCCAGGAGGAGGAGAGGTACCGGTCAGCTCTTTGTCTCCCACGGCAACCGTGCGGTGGAGCCACGCCGTTTGGCGGGGGCTTTTGTCGGGGCGTGTCGAGTGTTGTTGGAGGGTGTAGGCACACAGACAAATGGTTAAAGGAGGTGAATTCAATGTATGACTCGAGAGATCTAGTTGGAGCCGGTGTCCAGCAAATGCTTTTTATTTATTATTTTCATATAATTAGGACAGTGGAGAGGGATGTCGGGCAGGATTGTGTAATGGCCGCCGGGCGTATTGGAGCCCTAGTCTCCCATGGCACCAAGGCCCATGTGTGCAGGGAGTGGTCGCATGCGCCCCAGCTTCTTCCACCAAAAGCTATTTCACCACTGCCGGTGCCCACAACCATGTTTTCAGAGCACTCCTCACGTGTCGATTGTTTCTAGGTTCCGCATTGCTTTGTTGTGATCGTCAACAGTAATAAGCTATGGCTATAGTCTGTGATTAGATCTTTAGTTAGCCAAAACGATGGAAATGAACTGCATCCTGTGCAGAGTCAGTTTCTTCACCGCCACTGGTGTTATAGTAAGTCCCGCCCCCTCATCCGTATTAATTGTCTGACCTTCAGAGACAAGTGCAACGCAAAAAAAGTGCTGCGCACCCATGGTGTTTGTGCACCAGAGCGTTAAACTTCCATCTGGGGAGCCATTCATTGAAACAGATTCAAGAGGGCAGGCGCTTTCAAAATAATGCGTTGCATATGATTGGACGAACCTGTGAACCAGCAGTCTGTTGTTATCAACTCATGCAGTAGGAAAGTCTGGAGAAGAGTGGAAACAGTTGAGCAAAGCATTTGCTCTTCTAATAAATTCAAATAAAATCTATGCTGTTTTGTTGTCATCTCTAGGCGTTTTCGACTTGTGTTTTTTCCAGGTCGTGTACGGCACACCTACACCACGCTTGTAGCTAAACCATGAGGCTGATTGGCAACACACAAGGTTTACCTGCCTGAATCAACTCTCTTTCCAAGCTCTCCAGACTTATTCTTGCGGCGAAGTGACACTGAAAGCTCAGAGGCTAAAACTTCATAGGGGTTGTATAGAAAATGTACACTGTCAGAGCTAAATACACTTTTGGTGGACACAGGCCCTTTAAAAGGCCATACAGAGACAATTGTGCACTTGGTGCATTTATTTGGAAGCATGTCATGTTGCATAGCAACATGCAAGATCTTTGCACCACCGCTGGTATGCATTAGGTTTGCATGATATTGATCAAATTTGATATTGCGTTATTTATCGTGAAAACTACAATATTGATATACATTTCAATATTTTAAAGTTATTTAAAATTGATTCATAGCATTATCAAATTAACAGCTTACCTAAATCTTCCAACACGGGTAAATCAAATGTGATATATCAATAACAATAATGAGTCAATGTATTGTGCAGCCCTAGCATAAACAATGAGTCAGTGTATTGTGCAGCCCTAGCATAAACAATGAGTCAGTGTAATGTGCACCCCTAGAATAACTGGTGTTCGGCTCCTCGCTCGCTTCTGTTCCTCCCAGACCCAAAGGGCGTAACAGGAAGCTGTGGAAGGACGAGGGCCGCTGGGAGCACGACCGGTTCCGCGAGGAGGAGCAGGCGCCCAAGAGCCGCGATGAGCTGGTCGCCATCTACGGCTACGACATCCGCAATGGGGGCGGACACGGGGACCGCATTTACAGGCAGCGCCGGCCCAGGTGTGTGTGTGTGTGTGTGTGTGTGTTATTTTTGAAAAATAATATCTTAATATCTCAAAATCTTAAATCTTATGTAATTGATACTCTAGAATTTAATTTATTTTTAATTTATAACATTTTTAATGACTAAATATTCCAACTCTTTTAGTCTTTGGAAGTGTGAACTGTTTTCAGATGGTATGTTTAAAAAAGGCTGCAATATTTAATCGTGAGCAGTGTAAAAATCACAATACATATCAGGGCTGCGGTCAACCACCGGGAGCAGTTGGGGGGTATAGGGGGTTAGGCATCTTGCTGAAGGATGCTTATAGGTAGGTCAACACCGGTTTGAACCCACAACCTTCTGGCTGGAAGCCCAACAGCCAGACCACTAGACAACCCTGTCCCCTCTGTGAGCTGTGGTTTGATTTATTGAGTCTGATGCACTGTGTCTGACCAGCCAATAGTAAACAGCACCTGCAGCCATCTTGTGTCATGCATAGAGAGTTGGAGGCGGGTCTCTAAGCTTGGAAGCTGACTTCTCCCCCCCCCCCCCCCCCCCCCCCCTTCCTTCCAGGTACAGCACCTCCCCTGGCAGAGACAAGCGCTGGAGGGAAGGTGGCAGCGAGCGCCCCCCCCGCTCCTGGCAGGGCGGGGGAGGAGGGGGTCTGAACCGCGGGGGCGCTCCCCCGCCCTCGTCGGTCCCGCCTTCGTCCTCGCCCTCCGTCCCGCCTTCCCCGTCGTTGCTACGCAACCACAACAACAACCACCACCCCCCGTCCTCCTCCTCCTCCCACAGAGCCCCGTCCCTTCCTTACCACGGCCCGCCTGGCCGGGGCTTCCAGAGCGGCAGGCCCTCGCAGCAGCAGAATCAAACGCACCCGGGCCACGCACCTCGCGGCCCCCCGCACCCCCGAGACAGGCAGCCGGACCACCAGGGCTTCCCATTGGCCGAGGAGCGGGTGGGATACGGCCGCAGCAGGGAAGGGCCCTCGGTGGTCATCGAGGAGACCTCCGGCGACGGCACATCGGACGGGCCGGGCGCCATGATGACGACGACGACGACGTCGACAACGACGACAACTTCATCCTCTCAACCGGGGGGATACCGGGCAGCGCAGCAGCAGCAGCAGCGCGAGGGGCGGGGCAGCGACGACCGGACCGGCTCGCCCGCCTCGGACCCCGCCCCTCAACCGCGGGAGGCGTCCCCGCCCGCCGAGCGCCCGGCGGAGCCCAAGTCGTACTCGCGGGCGCGCCGGACTCGTTCGCGGCCCGCCGACCTGGGCAGCAAGCAGGCCTCCGTGGAGGAGCCCCGGCCCTCCGCCTCGCCACCCCCAGACAAGGGGGGCTGGGCAGCGGGGGGGGACGGCCAGGGGGTGCGCGGGGGGGCGGGCCTGGAGCAGGACTTTGCAGCGCTGAACATGGCCGGCCAGAGCTGGGGCCCCTCCTTCCTACGCACCGAGATGAGAGGTGAGACCCTCCTGGCTCCTCCTCTCCTCACCTCCTCCACTGTTGGGCCTCCCTGCCTGCTCCTCCCTTTACTGACCTTGTGCCTCCTTTCCCCATTCACCAGACGGTTGTATCCAAAGCAGCTTCCACGTATTTGTCATTGGTTGGACAGCAATTATGTCAGAATAGATGCAGCACTTTAACATCATGTCTGCTACCACCTCCGTGTCTAATGAAGTCATTCTAATGAAAAGTGCCTAGTGGCCTGAATATGAAAGAGCCTAATACTAAAGGGCTAAATGCATCATTTGTTAGAATAGGGTAGAGGGGAAAAGAAACATTTGAGTAAGAAACTTGAGTTCGCATTGAGTACTAGGAGGTGGAGCGGTCGCCATCTCTCTCCTTTCCTCCTCTGTTGGGCCTGCTTGCTCCTCCTTGTACTGACCTCCTCCAACTCCACAGGGCTCCCCAGTGCCATGCACATGCCCGGTGCACCCCCCCAGTTCCCTGGCATGGAGGATCTAGGCGTGGCCAACCGCGCCAAGCGCTACTCCTCCCAGCGGCAGAGGCCCGTGCCAGAGCCGGCTCCCCCCCCCATCCACCTGGGGGTGATGGAGGGACACTACTACGACCCCAGTAAGGCTCTCTGTCGCGCACCCTTCATTTTCACCTCTGTGTGGTCTAAGTTGGTAGCTTCCGTTTGATTTCGTCGCGAGAATCGGTCTGGAAAGCCTAGGAATCATCGCAAATGTGTCCGAGTAGCAACTGAACTCATCATCCGGCGTCGTATTGATAGCTGTGCGGGCGTGGTTTACGTTTGCCGACAGTGAAAACCACCAGATATATCACCCAATTAACTTTAGTTTTGTGGCCTCCCTATTGAAACAGTTTTGGTGCTCGGCTCCCGAGATGGACTTGTGAATAACAATGTATCTGGCATGTCAGGTGTGAATGCGAATTAAAAAGTATTTTTGATTTGTTTCTGCCCGCAAAATAATTTGTGCACAAACCCTTTTAGAGAAATAAAATTTGCAACAGTGTGACGTCCCCGGCCTCCCATTAATGTTAATTTAGTTTTTTATTTACCGCATTCGTTTGTGCACGTTTGTGCAAACAAAACAAACATTTGTGCATAATAATTTTATGTTTTATTGAGGTTTATATAAACAGATGACATCATTGACCTCCCATTTGTCTCGCGCTGGAATGGACTGAATCGCTCGTAGTACATTTTATTCACATTGTTATCATATGCTTATCATATGCCACAACTTCAAGCAGGTTCCATTTACCCAGCAGTCCCTGTTGACCTCTAATGACCCCATCCCCTTCTCTCTGTCAATTGTAGTGGCGTTCCAGGGACCAATCTATGCTCACGGCGACAGCCCCGCCCCCATCCCGCCCCAAGGCATGCTGGTCCAGCCGGAAATGCACATCCCGCACCCCGGTGAGTGCGACGCAGACATTTTTTTTGTGTGATTCAATATCTACACGCCTGGCACAAAGATGGCCGACATTGTTTTGCGTCCCTTGGCTTTAACCACCTCCTTCTCCTCTTCAGCAGGTCTCGTTCCCCACCAATCAGGTGGCCCCATGGCAAACCCCACCCTCTACGGAGCCCCGCCTGTGTCTTTGTCTCCGGGGCAACCCCAGCAGCTGTTGGCCCCGCCTTTTTACCCTCCTCCTGGGGTCATGACCTTCCCCTACCCAACCATGTACACCAACCCACAGGTATATGTGCGTCTCACACACACACACACACACACACACACACACAAAATGGGTTGTCTGACCCGAACGTAATTTACCTCATACTGTTTTGTATGTACAAACATGGTGCGTTTGGTATTTTTGGGGGGTGGTTGAATCGCTGAAGACCTGTGCTAATCACCATGGTAACTAGCTTTGATGGATGCTGCACACATCAGCTAAATCATTGGCCCAACTTCAACAAATCCCAAAAAGACCCTAATGGGGATGTTGCTGTGAACTGGCCAAACGAGGGTGATTCTTTTTACCTGGACATTTGTGCCTGAAGTGTTTTGTAGAAGTTAAATCTATAAAAGGATGCACCTTCCCAGTGTTAATTTCTGTACGCAGGTTCCTTTGTTAGTTACCACAAACGAGGCAACACACAGAGTTGATCTGTGAATCTGAAACTTCACCAGTTTTTACTGGCCACATTTAAATAGTTGCTCGCTCTCTCTCGCTCGCTCTCTCTCTCTCTCTCTCTCTCTCCTGGTCAATGTCCCTCGCCCAGGCCCAGTCCCAGGTGTACGGTGGTGTCACGTACTATGACACCATGCAGCAGCAGGCCCAGCCCAAGCCCTCGCCCCCCAGACGCTCCTCCCAGCCCGTCACGGTCAAGCCCCCGCCTCCGGAAGTTCCCTTCGCCTCTGAGTAGCTCCTCCCGTCCCCCCTGAACCCCCCTCCTCCCCTGCTCACGCGCACACAAACACACACACACACACACACACACACACCACCCAGTCTCAACCGTAGCCACGCCAAAACAAGCCAGGTGAGTTTACCTTTGTAAAATATTCCTCCTTTTCTTTTTTAGCATAAAATGATTTTGCACTGCCGCATTTATGCCAGCAGATGGCAGTATACACTTAATAAATGGTGGTAGTGTTCATTGCACCTGAAGTGGAGATGTGGTAGTAGATGTAATTGTTTTCTTCTTCCTCCCTATAGGAGGGGGTGGGGGGAGGGGGTGTCGCGAGGAGCTTGGGGCTGGAACAACCAATGGCAGTAATGTAGTCGGGGGGGGCCTTTTAGTTTGATCCCTTCTATTTTCAAGTAGTCTTGTTCGTTGTAGTAGTCGTCACATCTCTACGGACCTGTCCTTTCCAGCGTGGCGTGGGCGGGCGATCGCCACGGCTACAGTCACATGCCCTGCCCCTGGCCCCGCCTCCCGTCAAGCAGAGCCTCAGCCGTGTGAATGCTTGGGCTGTGCGGCGTGAACACGTGCCTGTCTGGCTGGCGGATGGAAACCCTGTAGGACCGCTCTGTAGCATTTAGCCAGGCGAAGAGGAGGCTGGTGGGCAAGCAGGTGTTCCTCCCACGTCCTCTCCCAAGTGTTGCTTGCCTCTGTCTGCATTGGACTGCTCATAATAAGTGCTACTGCTGTTTAAGCTGCTGCTGCTGTTTAATGGCAAACACTTAAGGTTAAAGTAAAATGGTTGCGATGAGTTTTGGACGTCTTGACATTAGTTGCCTGGTGAGGTTTGGTGGTTCAGGTTTTCAGACCATATTCTCGTGACAGCACGTCCGGTTTCTCGTTTAGCCTGACTGGTGGTGATAGGGAATGATTTGTTTTATTTTCTTTCTTTTTATTAGAATATAGCGTTGTCTCTTTACAGTGACCCTCTTATTCCCTGTAGCTCCAGTTAGATAGCAAGAGTTGCCCTGTGGTTGTGTAGACCAAACTAAATTAAATTTCATGACAAATTGATACACTAGAAAATACTGATTTATTCTAATTGCATTTTGAAAATGGGGCAATCGGTTTACACCTAATGTATGAATGGAGGGTTCTTCAGAAATTGTTTAATTATGTGTTTGTCAACTTTTCGTGTAATTCCAGTTTGACTTTTCCATATTTGCAGCCGTTCTCCAGAGGTGTCCTGCTTCACTAATGGTGCTTCCCCATTCTCTCAGTCTGTCATATTGATGCTGATTGTTTATTCCCACTCCTGACCTGCATTGGAGCTCTTTCTGTCCCTCATTGCAGATGTTTCATGGTTTCATCCACTTTAATGTTATAACGAGTTAAAGAAGTCCATATTTGCCCCCGCCCTCCCTCCACCTTTGATGTTGGCTTACTGTACGTGGCCTTTTGGAGCCAATGGGGTGTTTTCAGATACTTGTCCTGTGCACCAGGTGCCTCAAGCAGTGTCTTATTGGTCATTCGTTCATTCAGGAGGTGAGGGTGAAAAAAAACCTTTACTGTCTGAAAACCTTTTCTTAAATAGACACATCAAAGATTTTCTGCTTGAAAAACTTGATTGGTGCTCGACTAATTTAGGAAAATCTTATATGCAGCCTGACGGATTATTAAAATATATATTAATTAGCTTTTTATGTTGTTACTATCTGTGCTTTTAGCTCTGTCATAGTTAAATTAGTCAGCCAAGAATGCAACCATTTTAACCAGAGATACTTATGCGAGGAGAGGGATAATATATATAAAAAATAAGCATGAGGAAGAAAGGGCAAGTTAGCATCCTATGGTAATACTACTGCCAATGTTCACCTTGGTTTGTCCTAAGTGCATCCACAGATGTGTTGAATATAATTTAAAGAATTAACCTTGTTCCTTTGAATTAGTCCCTCATTTACATTGTTTTTAATTATTTTTTAAAATGTTTTATAGTCTTGTTTTATTTCTGTTTATTTTTCTAAAATTGAACGCCCTGTTGAATTGTTTTGGAGTTATGATACAGGCACAGACCCAACCTGTTGCGGAGACAACACTTAACTTCTATATTTGCCGTTTATATGCTGTATTTATTACAGCGGAAATGTGTTGTTTTTCAGCAGTGCCCTGACCTAATTGGTTTATCTGCCCGTCATAATGCATATGAAATTGTTGTTTTTGCTGTCTTATACTGTGTATCCTGTTGCGATAATGGGATTCCATTCCCAAGGGCAACATATATGCAACTATTTTAAGGGTTTCCTTTAGCAGAATTCTCAGTGTTCTGTTTGTGGTTTGTGTTCACCTAGCGCTTGAAAGGCACAATTAAGAGAATTAAGCATTTGTACAGATTTAATACTGGCCAGATATCAGTTTCGTTTAATAATTTGCATCTGAAGCGGTAGAATATATTGCCTTCAACAGTTGCATTTTAATGGTTCAGGTGACTATTAAACTGTATATTTTAGTGTCTCACCAGAAATAGTTTGTGTTGTCATGTTCTTGTCTGCATATCTGATAAGATGCAATCCTAAATGAGCTTGTGACTGGGCATATGATCGTCTTGCTCACACCACTGAGAAGTTATTTGTGGTTTATCTGTTCAACCTGGTGGTTGTCTTTAAGCTTTGCCTTATCTAAGCATTATTTGTCAGTTTAATTTCAGAAGTAACAGATTTGCAACTCAAGCCAATGGCATTAATTAACTTTTTATAGAGGTGACTTATTTCCAGCTTTAAACAGCTCACTATTTAAAAACGTTGAATGGGATTGTCTTGTATTTAAATTTAGATTGAAAGAAATGACATATCTAAGCTGACCAGTATTCACTGTGATGACAGGTTCTTGTGTTTTCTTTTCGTAACTTTCAGTGTCACTATAAGAGACTAAATCAAATTTGTTTTCATTTGTGGATTTTTTTTTTCTTTCAGTCAGAGGAACAATAAAGAATATAATTAAACATTTGACTGCTGACTCCTCTCTCAGATGACACTGTTGGTAAGGTGTTCTATTCTGCAGGATGTACTTCCTTATGAGTTTGTATTTCTTTGACTGTTTACTAACCTGACAAGACTAGATATGTCTGATCTTAAGACACATCCATCTGGGGCGTATATTGAAACAGATTCCAGAGGGCAGGCCATCCATCCATCTTCGACAGCTTATCCGTAGTCAGGTCGAGGACGCAGCAGCTCCAGCAGGGGACCCCAAACTTATCTTTCCCGTTCCACATTATCCAGCTCTGTCTGGGGGATCCCGAGGCGTTCCCAGGCAGGCGTTCCAAGGCAGGCGAGGGTTGGTTTCAAAAAAAGACTGCGTGTGATTGGACGAACCGGTGAGCCAGCAGTCTGTTAATATCCACTCTTGCAGTAGAAAAGTTGAGAGAAGAGTGAAAACATATTTTCCATTGAGGAAAGCCTTTTTCAACTAGAGTTGTTTCCACGTCGCCTACGTCAACCTAAACCACGCCGCTGATTGGCATGAGGCCTTTTTCACAAGTGCATCCACATTTCCGGTTTCATCCTGCTCACGGTCCTTACGTATGTATTACGGTGGGGGTAATGAGTGCTGCAGACGGGTACTAAAAACTACAACGAAAAACATTCGCAGCATTCATTCTACAATGGAAATCAAATATTCTTAGGAAAGTTATTCCCAACTCTGTTGCAGAAGTTCCCATACATGTATGGGTAAGTTGCTTTGCTTTCCCTCTTCTGTCCAATCCAGTTCAAGTCTGGTGACTGTGCTGGCCACGCCATGTTTTTAAGCTTACCATCTTGTTCTTCTTTCCTAAGGTAGTTCTGGCATAGCTTTGCCATTGCCTAATCAATGGCATACAAAAATTCTGCGTGATGAACTGAAGTTTTCAAGCATGGATTCATCAGTCCATAACACCTTCTTCCAGTCTTCAGTAGTACATTGGCTGGTGTTTCATGGCTCAGGCAAGCCTCTTTTTGTTATTCTGACGTCTTAGCAATGGCTTTCTTGTTGCATCTCGACCTGTCAAACTGCAGCTCGAAGTTTTCTCTTTACAGTTGAAACTGATTTGCTTATTATGACCACTATTAAGCTGTGCTTGAAGCTGTTGTCCTGTGAACCACCTATCACTCAAGCTGTTAACTCTCATAAACCTTTCTTCTGATTCTGTTGTGGCTTTGGGTCTGCCAGAACTCTTCCTGTCAGTTTCCCCCAGTTTCTGAGTGCCTATTGATGGTGAAGGAGACTGTACTCACTGACACTTTGACTTTCTTGTCCATTTCTCTGTAGGAAAGACACATTTTTAAGTGGTTTGATGGTCTGTCTCTTTTACATTGTTAATTGCATTTTTCTTGTCATTTCTATAGCAACATAAAGTTTTTAAAAAACATTTAGTAACAACTTTACACCATAAAACATGATAGTCTTAGGTAATGAAAGACATTCTCAGCATTTCAGATGTAAATTTGTTTTTTATTTATATATTGAGAGGGGGAGAGAGACATATCGGCATTCAGCAAACCACTGCCTTCATTGATGGAGATCACAATGTTCAAAGCCCCAGATTCTTCTGCTGCCTGACAAATTAATAAATATGTATCTATCACTTAAATTAGACTACCGGTACCAAACTTTTTAATTGCTTTGTAATTTTCCCATTTAATAGACTGTAGCTTACCGGTAAATAAAGACGAGTAGAAACTGCTCCCCACATAAACAACTGGGCAGGCTACCGGAGGATAGCTTCGTAAAATAAACTGAACAGCAGCTGATTTAATTTAACGATGTGACAAACAGTGTTGACCCTCACCTATGGTCATGAAGGGTGGGTTATGACCTAAAGAAGAAGATCACGGGTACAAGCGGCCGAAATGGGTTTCCTCAGGAGCAGTGACGGCTCCTGCTCCAAAAATTTGGGAGGGCAATTGTTTTGGTGACCCATTCAATAGCCTAGGTAAAT
>JAODUK010004194.1:0-10956 GCA_027564635.1 Typhlichthys eigenmanni
GAGGACATGAAGCGTCCGATGGAACGCGATAGTCGGACGCTCGCTTGCTGTCGCATCCAGTTAGGACACGGTGTTAGACCTCATCCATCTTAATGCTGGCATACCAAAATGTAACGTTTACTGTAATGGTTGTACATCTGAAGGAAAGGTTCATTTGTAGTTACTATGAATTTCCACAGAGCTTATTTTACAATATACTGTACTGAAATTAATTGTACTTTGTAAAAAGCCTTTCACCTTGCCTGTCATGATTAAATATTCAGTTTTCTTTCTGTACAACTGAACACAAGATATTAGCATTTTTAATGTATCACCTCTATTGTTTTTGGGTTGCATGCATTATTTGTCAAAAACATGCATACAGTGTTATAGAGTGTTTCCTGGTATTCCATGTATTGCTAAGGTTCCTCAGGAGTCGTTCCACAGGAGGCTGTGGTCTATAAGACCTCAACTGTGTCAGACATGTGGTAAGATACAACTGATGTTGAAAAACAACAACAGAGTTGTTATTTAAATTCTGTAGAACAACCAAATGGAATATGTAATCATGAACATTAGTGCAAACTATGTCAATAAATGTCCAAGATAAGATTAGGTGCGTTACTTAACATTCCACTCACGTTAACGCCTGACTTACACAAGAACAAACACACTGGAGCACACACAGAAAACTGACTAATAGGCCACTAATAGCTGGTATACTCGGTTGAGGAACAACAATGGCATTTTATTTCTCTACGACATAGAAAAAGGGTTCACACGGTGGCTACAAAGAGAGATAAGCTAACTTAACACAGTCTAGTTGTGTATTGAAGCAGGGCAGCCTAGATAGAATTTATGTGGGTGGAGTGACTAACTCAAGGGTCGACAGAACCTAGTTTACACACACACACAAAGGCTATGCTAGGCTAGTGTGGCTAGCCATACCTGCTCCCCTCTGCTAGGTAGTGTATGACACTTCAGCTGCTCTTTAAAGCGAATGCTGAGCTGTTGCTGCTGCTGTGTGCGTCTCTGTATGGGGGAGACCTTGATCATGGCACACGCATGCACACACAGACTGCAGCAATGACTCAATTGACAGACACCACACCAGTGCTGTAACTACAAACCCAACACACCAGAGGAGCCCCCATTAGACACACAGAAGGGTTAGGTCAGGTTAGCAACAGAGTCCCCTGTGTACCTTTCGCCAGGCTGGGACAGGGCCCAGGTGAACTGGCTCCTCCAGCTGGGAGGTGGGCGGAAGGCAGTCCAAATTGGGCAGAGAGTGCCCCTTGTGTGGTGATGCAAAGATGAGTGACAGGGAGAGCGGCAAATAACAGGTCAAGCAAGCCACCGTGAGTCACAGTCATGATCCATGATGGCATGATGAGAAATACAGAGAAGGAAGTGACTCGTGAATGATAAAGAACCATGCTGGATGGAGAATGTGACATTAAACTAAACTAGTCAAAGAAATAAATAATACAAAAATGTCAAAATGACAAATACAGTCCTAACATGCATGTGTGACATGGGAAGACAATATGTCATGCAAAAGTGATGTAAGATAGAATACATCACCAATAAAAGGTGCCATAAAACTAGCCAATGTTAATCATTTAATCAATGTTTACCTATATTAAAACCTTTTCTTTAATGTTCAACAACCTCTCTTTAATCTTCAACTAAATATGAGTTATATAAAAAGGTTATGGAAGGGTAAATACAATGGGTTTATGATTGAGTATAAACCTACCATTTCATTTGATCCATTAGCTAGTTTAAGTCTAAGCACCCAAACATACCAGTTCAGCTATAACCATAACGAGTGTAGGAGGCCTCGTAATGCTGACTAGGCCTGTGTTCAGTAGGTCTACCGCTCTAGAGGAACAGCAGAGCTCAGGCAGTGGGTGGGATGCCGTGTGCTAGACAAACACTACTAACTATATTTAACGCAGAGACATCGACTCTCTGAACACTCTGTAATGCCATACAGCATTACAGTTGAACACTGCAGTACACACCAGAACAAAAAGCCAACCAGGGCAATGTTAGCATTCAGGACCTCAGCTCATTAATGCAGAAACTTTGCCTTCATGAGGCTGGATGCCAAACAACACACATTCTACATGTTCATGAATGAAAGTATTCAGAAAAGTGCACATTCTCCATATTTCTATTGGCAAAGACAATAATGTAAATATACTGTGTACAACCGCTTCAAACGCCACTGGAACACAAACGCCCCTTCCCTCTAGTCATACGCAGACCCATGCATCCAAATGATACATTAAGAACCATCGCAGCGAGACACCTCATGGGGTCATGACCACCATGGCTCTCAGAAACCAACAAAGCAGCATTGAGAGTGCAGTGACAGGTGCATTCCAATAACAAAATGGAGCAGGCCTATGAGCAACACTGAGCTAATGACCTACTGTGATATCCATGTGAGAGGTGTCCACTGTTACACAACTGACATCTCTGCCCCTCACCCAGCCCTTACCTGTCTCTTGAGGCCAGTGGACTGAGCGGGGGCGTTCTCTTCAAACTTGGCCAGCAGTTGAGTCGCCATGACCTTGACCTTGTTGTTGTTGTTCTCCATCTTCTTGTCCGTCAGGGCGGTGGAGACCGACGGCCGGTCGTCAAGGATGCCCCGCGCTGCCTCCTCCTGTGAGAGGGTGAGAAGGTACGTGATGCTTGGCTCTCTGTGTGGTCCAGTCACAAAACAGCTCAGTCCCCTTGTGTTGCTGTTAACGAAGCGTTCGCATTCTCCTTCAACGCAACACACACTGTGTAGTCACATCTGCACTCACGTCTTCAGAATGACCAGCCTGGCTCGTCTTCCTCCTCTTCCCCAATACGTCTGAGTCCTTCTCCTTTTTGTCCTGTCGACACGCATGTCAGGAGTTATTTTTACAACAGAGACGGCCTGACTCAGAATGACGAGGAAGCAGCACCAAGCGTGGTTGGATCAACAGGAGGAGAAGGGTTTCACAGAGCCTGACCTTGGGGTTGCGTTTCCGGGAGATGGCAATGCTCTGACCCAATTTGCTGAGGAAAGAGATGGGAGATTTGGTGCTCGCTATCAGCGCTGCCTTCTCCTCGGGGCTCAGGTTGTGGTTATCTGGAAAACAACACATTTTAGAGTAGGCTAGCTAATACACATTTTGTCAAATTCACCAAATATATTGACACATTTCGCTATTCTACCGTTCTCTGTGCGTGCTGAAACACTAATCTGTTTTTTCTACATAGCCCTGGCTCCGTAAACAGTAACAAAGTGGCGAACACCGCTCACAACAACAATGACGTAGCACTACACTTTGCTTCACAATGCGTTTCAATGTGAGGCGGCGCAGCGGAAGAATGTTGTTTTGATTTGAGCTCAAAGTTAGCAAGCGTTCGAGAATAACTAACCCTGCCGTTAATTGTTAATTTGTTCCATGTTGCCGTCTACTGTATTTTACCTGAGTAGTAAATCTACTGTAGCGCCATCTCATACCTCCAGGGGGCACTGTGTCCTTGAACATCTCGTAGAACTGGCTGAGGTACATGACCATGGACAGTTTGTCAGGCTCCGCCACAGAGGACATCTCCTTGCCGGTCATGCAGGGCGAGATGCCAAACTCCCTCTCTGCCACGTCGAAACCCAACTGGTTGTTCTTCTCCTGGTTGCGCTCATCCAGAGTGTCAAAGTCACTGAAGGCAAGCAGGAAAAAAAAAAAAGAATGAGGGATGGATGAAATGATAACTATTTATATTAAAAACTATATTCCACTATAGTGAGATTTCATCAACACAATGTTCTACATTTGTAGTGCATTATTGGATACAATGGATGGGGAAAAATAGAAAAAGGTATTTAGCAAACAATGGCATTTAGTTGGCCACATGCTGTGGTTATTAATTTAAGCTATTACAGCTGAAATGCATTTTAGCTTAGCTCATCAATATAGCTTAGGATCATATAGTCAATTTAAAGGCATTAGCTACATCACATTCCTCAAAGTAATGGGCCAACTTCTAGATCAGCCTTTAGCATAGGGCTTTAGTAATGGTTTAAGTAAGGCATCAGCCTTGTGTGTGTGCAAACATGATTGCACGTTTCCCAAGACATTTATCAAAGCTCCTTCCCCTGCCAGCCTATGAGGGGGAGTAGAACAGCACTCTCACCAACCACTTTGTAAAGGTCAGTCAGGGCACGGATGCTAACAGATTATAATGCTAAATGACAAACACAATGGATGGAGGCTCTGCCGTTTACAGTGTTGACAGTGTGGGGGGGGGGGGGGTTTTAGAATCTGCGCCTCTATACAAGGGTAAAGGTCCAATGTGACTAGGAACTGTCACCTCGTTTACGATGAAACACAAACCTCAGCCACACAATAAATGGTAGTGGCAACCAACAGACACTGTCATAAACGCAGCAGGAACGGCAATAAAGTGAGCCGCAGTGGTTTAAAGGAGTCATTCCATGAAAAACTAATATTTCTTCTTGTTTTTTTTTGTTTTTTTTTAAATGGTTATGTCAATGTGACTTGGGTGAACTGTTACCTTCCCGGTCTGCGATGGCCATAGAAGGAAATGAGGCAGGGAAACAGGTAAATTAGAAATGTGTATAGTTGCCACGTACTGTAGAAGATCCTGACGGTTTGTTCCCACCCAGCCATATACAGTAGCATTCAGCAAAATATACAAGCTATAGAACTGAAGTTGATTGCAAATACACAAGCCGTACGTTAAGGTTTAATGTTCAACATTAGATTACCAAATTTGTAAAACCTATCTTTTGATACGTTGGATCGTTGGCATGAACACAACTCCAGTCACCTTGTCTGAGACAGTCAGCAATATGGTTAATCAATAAAGAGCATGACATAACCACATTAGATTAATATAGACTATTGTTCAGTAACAGTAAACTGATTACAAATTTCCACTAAAATGTTGTGTTGACTTAACCTCAGCAGCGCTAGTCTGTAGACCAAAAATGTATCCCCTGCCTAAAATTGATTGCCATTCTTGGTAGTGCTGGATCAGTGATCGGTCAAATCACGCAAAAACATAACTATCTCCATGATAATTAGCAAAGATAGCTCATGCCTTTGTTTAACTAACATGTATTTTTTAACCAAATAATCACTAATTGTATTATGTTGGCCAAAGCGCTAGCAGCTAGCCTAAAATAATCTGCCTCATAAATCCTCCTGTAGCGTGCAAGGACAGATGCAATTTCGTGCTATAGTAACCCTTCACTCATGAAATCATATGTGCTTGTGGATACATATGGCTGGTTATCAAAACGTCACACCTCTGTGGCTGTCCCTACACATGTTTCAGAGCTGTGCCACGCCGGTGTTCTGGCGAGGTGGAATGAATGCGCAATGTGAACGTCTTGAAAACACTGTAAAATAAAAAAAGGGCTTGTGGTTCAAACTGATATAGTTGCACCGTTGCGTCCGAGTAGATAGCAAAGTAGCAAAGCCAGCCGTAGCCTTACGTCAGCACACTAAGCGGAAGAGGGGGCGGGGTGAGCAGTAGCTCATTGGATATAAAGCAAGTCACTGAAAATGACTGTTTTCTGATAACAGTGAAGATGGGAATAATATGGTGCTATTCCACATAATCGATGCGGTATTTTCAACTAAGCATGTCAAATACATTGCATTGAGACCTCAAGGAACTGTGTCAACATGTGAAAATACACATGGAATGTCTACTCTTTACTCCTCCATAGTGCCCACAATGGAAGCCTTTGAGTTTGCAGGCATTTTCTTATGGAGAACTGTCCGATGTTCAAACCTGTTTTGCCCAGTTTGAGCCACTTAAAAGCCAATGTGTGTCAATTCTAGTAGCATAATGCGATTCCAGTATTGCATTGTCTCCCATCACAATAAAACCCCTCAATTGAGATGAACTACTTTCAGCCAAAGCCACACCTTGATTCTGTGTGAATACACATCTTAAAAGGCACAAGACTGGACAAAGCACATGGAATTAACACACCCATGTAAGCGTACATGCTTTTGGGGTTTTCCTGTTTGCTTTGCATTGTTTCGCGCAAACATCCCGCTATCCAGTGGACAAACATTACACACTGATTGAATGCTTTAGTAGCAGGCCATGTAGCATACTCACATGAGATCAGGCCGGTAACGGTGAATGAGGGCACACAAGGCTAGGCCGCTCTTCCACGACATGGTCAGGTCTGTCACATTAACATTCTTATAACCCTCAGTTTGCCTCTGGCACCAGTTCAGCAGCTTGCTGGATCGAGCTATAGACTCTTGAGGACAGCAGAAAGTGAAAGACTGATTTTAACAGCAGTTAAAGCATCAGACATCAGACTCCTCTATTTAAGCCATTCCTGGGAAGTACAGTAGTATATCAATTAGTCTGTTTGAGCAAAGCGCTATGGTGGTCTGACCCAGGGTTACCTATCCATGTTATCCCAACAAAACATAACAGTTTGATAATGTAAATTACATTAAAATAATTACAATTATATTTACATACCAAAGAGCAAAGTAAGCAAATGGAATGTTAAAAAGGGATGCAGAACATAAAAAATAACAAACTGTTAGAAGTGCTCTCTTATTGAATATATAGCTTGCTGTTCCTAACCATTGAGAAGTAATGGAATATTTGCAACACACGTTAGCAAACACAATAGGAGTTCACAGGATGCAATCATTCCGTCTTTAGACATTGTCATTTTGTTACTCGTAGGTGATGGTACATTCATGAGCTTCACAGCAGTTAAGACTTCTAGTCATTAGAAAACCATTAGAAGCTGATGGGAAGACACCATGCAGTCAGGCCTTGGGTTACCTGGTAACTGCTTGTGTAGCAGGTAATTTGCTAGAGTGAAAATAGTTCATTGTTACACTTTCATCAAATTGGAACACTGAATAATAACCAGTTTTACTTCTAATCTACTGACCCAATGCACAAACGTGTCTTTGCTTTACTGTCTGACAACTGGAAAGCATTGACAATTAGTCAGTAGTATTGTAAAAGTTTACCAGAAGGCACACCTAAACAAATACCTGCAATAACTGCAGCTGTGTTTACCCTGCAATCACACAGCATCCAGTGTCAATGCATAAACACAGTATGTAGAAACTCATTACAAACCATTCCTGGCCAGTTTTGGCGTTGATGAATTGATCACGTTCTCCATTTCAATACGCATTTCCCTGGTCTCCCCTGTGTCAAACAAGTGTCGTACCTGATGGGGATAAAATATTATCTTTACACAGGTTTCACACATCTCAAGTGGGAACACAAACCATTAAGAAGGAGTATGGCGTAAAGAATGGTTCGTGTCAATAAACAACAGGAGAGAATAGATGGTTCTTCCAGTCCTCCTGACCTGGTTAGGCCTGAGGAAATTGAGGCTGATGTTGGGATAGCGTGTGGTTGGATCCACACTGTAATGACTGAAGTTTTTATTGACGTTCTCTGGTGTCGTCTGTGGCAGCAGACGATATATACTCTCCCTGAAGGTAAGAGGGGAAGAAAAAGTTAGTCACTCCTCAGCTGGGTAACAGCTCCTGCTGAGAACCCGAAATAGAAAAGGCTGTGCTATTAGCCAAAATTAATAAACAATGCTACTTGGCTAAAACAAAAGCCCCTCCCACACCTGGGTTCTCTTCTGTCATTCAAGCACATTTGTTTCTAAACAAGCTTTTAGGTTTTGACAGTGTATAACTGATTGCATTTTTTCCTGACCGATTCCGATTACCGTTTTTTGTCAAGTCTGACCGGCCGGTTTTCACCGATTCCGATTTTATTGTACAGCTCGGTCATTTAGATGCAGATTTTAAATGTACTCACGTTTTAAGCCAGCGCTCGCAGTCATAGGAATTTGCTGACGGTCCCTTAACCGCCAACGCTAGTTTGTCATGTGTTTACATTTTTATAAGGCAGCGTCCGTTTAACAGCCAGGAGACACGGAAATAAATAGTTTAACTTAACTGGCCAAAATCTTTTAATCTTCGAGCCATGTGTAATAGAACTGTCGCTACCAGTAGGATAATCTACACCCTGCGTCGCCATCTGAGAGTCATTCAAACAGAGACAACATGACTGTCGCGGTACGGTAAAGACTGGCTGTGAAGTATGCTAACTGAAAAATAAGACACGCAACTTATTTTTTTCAGTGAGATGAACAATAGGCTACTATGCAAATGGTTTTGCTCTGTTTTACTTGCTAGGTATTGACGCTCAAAGTGTGTATTCTCTGTATAAACATACATTTACTGAGAAGCTTACCTACGACTTGACATCTATTTTGGACACACATTTTAATTTCCACACCAAGAAATGTGTTAGGCTACCGGAACACAGATCGGCCGAAATGTTTTGAAGCAAAACCGGCCAGTTCCAATTAGTGTCCGGTCAATCGGTGCATCTCTAGCTATAACGTAATCATATTGTGTCTATTTAAGATACCCAAATTCCAAAAATGTTGGAATAGTATGGAAAATGCTAAAAAAAACAACAACAAAAAAAACAAATGGTGTGATTCACACTGTACTATATTAGAACCACTACAACACCATTATTTTATGTTTTACCTTGTGACTATAGTTTCAAATGTGATGACCGCAACATGCTACAAAAATGTTTTGACAGAAGAGCATTTACCATTGTATATAATCATACTTCCTTTAGTTTCTCTATAAGTGTTTGGGAACTGACACCAATTTGTGAAGTTTGGCAAGTACAATTTCCCCCGATTTTAAAATGTAGGACATTATTTACGTCTTCAAGAGCACAAAAGTACAAGTGGCTAACAGGCACTTTCATGCAGAATATGATGTTGAGCTGTCCTACTAGAAAATACAGGGATCCTCGAAAGTGACATGCAGAGTACCCCCTTTACCATGATGACAGAGGCTGGCTTTGGGACCAGACACTAACAGTTTGGTCAACTGTACCCTAGCTATGGGAGAGAATTATCACCACACTGGAACAGAGCAGTCACATTCCAATGGGCTCTTCTGAAAGCCTCTCTGGTCCTATTAGGACAACTGACGCCTTGGCTCCAGAACAGTCACATTTCCTAGTAATGCACTCAGAGATAAAAGGGTGTGCTAAAATAATATGTGTGTAAATGTGTTCTTGTGTATTCAAGGTTTGAGTCAGTTCGTCAAGGAGCAAGTACCGTAGTCAACATTTCCACTGGCTCACCTCTCGGCCAACACCTCCAGCGGGGTGTTTCCCTGAGCCCAGCTACGCACCATCCAAGCAGAGTCCATGGCTGCCAGGAAACCACGGGCGATCCCAGTGCCCATGGGCCAGAACGGCTGGGAAGCAGACCAACACACAAGGCGGTCAACAACCCGACCACAAGCAAAACACTGGCAATGGGTGGAACTGTATTTAGCTACAAAGCTTTATTTAACGCAGGCGGTCAGTCCAGCAGGAATTATTTTAATATTTTTCCAGATTCAGACTGTAGTTCACGATAATCACATTGTTCTGTATGGGAAATGGACTGCATTTATATAGCGCTTTACAGTATTTTACCTCACATTCACCCATTCAAACACCGATGGTGATTGCTGCCATGCAAGGTGCGGCCAACCACCGGGAGCAGATAGGGGGTTAGGCATCTTGCTCAAGGATGCTTACAGGTAGGTCAACACGGGGTTTAAACCCACAACATTCTGGCTGGGAGCCCAACACCCAGACCACTAGACCATCATGCCACATGCATGCCTGCATCTGGCATGCTTCAGTATAGCTTTGTTTTTCCACTCTTTGAGAGAGAACCACACTGATTATACTGGATTGTATTTTTAACTGTCCTTTCTTATAACGCCTGGGTGTCCACCAAACAACATTTACAAGCATGTCACAGTATATTGACCAGCAGAGAGCAACTAAACCACATATAGGCGCCGCTGTTTCGTCATGTTTTGTCAATCCAACCATGGCTAAACATGAGAAATATACTCTTACAGTGATCTTACAGGAGAAATGGAAGCTCCGCTGCAGAATAATTCAATGCAAACACAAGGTGTATCTTAGCAAAGTCACTGTATTCAAAGATGACCGATTCACAACATCCTGGGTAAGTTAAAAGTACCCTTTAAATGACCCTTATCTAATTGCTAATGTCAAATCTCTCTCAAGCTCCACTCACCTCCAACAGGCTGTCTCCTACGATTGTGACCAGAAGCTTGTGATCATGCCGTTGCCTCACCAGGGCAGCATTCTCTGAGGCGTACATGCAGGTGAAGTCGAACATGGCCACGTCCGGCTGACCATAGTGGTTTATGGCGAAGTCCATCTTGGGCAGCTGGTGATTGGTGGAGAAGGCTGCTGCCTCGCGGGCGTAGGACAACAGGGCTGCCTGGTCCACATTGGCTCTGGACAGCAGCATCTCAGTGTCTGCGTAGTCCTGGGCCACAGAGGGAAGAGATGTGCGCATACTTTACATTCAATGTGAGCGTAGCGCGTGACCACTGACTGGAAACGGCATCAAGTGATGTCGCACCACAGAGGGAAGGCTAAACAGCAATGTGGCTCTGAGGAGAGGGACGATACCTTCCAAAACAGCACCAGGAATGATAAATGCTCTATATTTCATGCAGGAGAGCTGAAGGAATAGCAGGTTCACTGGAAATATGGTCAATCAAGGGTTTTTCTTAAGTCGATAAGAAGTACTCATAGCTTTAGCATTTATAATATTGTATTAGTCAGCAAAGATCAATTAAGCATAGGGAAACAGAGTTAATAAAACTGAATGATCTAGTCTCTACATGTACAGTATATCAATAAACACACAGACACGATATGAGCTGTGCTTAAGAGGGTCCAACATGTCAAATGTTATAAATTGTTTTAAGAGTAGGGGTGCACAATATATCGATTCAGTATAGTTATCGCAATATCACGTTGCGCAATATCATATCGAAAATGTTGCAATATTCAGTTTATTTTGTGGAGAGATGCGTC
>JAODUK010004195.1:0-33648 GCA_027564635.1 Typhlichthys eigenmanni
GTCACATGAAAAGATATGCTCACATATTTGCAAATATGTGAGGGGTGTACTCACTTTTGTGAGATACTGTGTGTATGCATGTATGTATGTATGTATGTATGTATGTATAAATAAAAAGTGTACAAAATATACATACAAAATATGCAACTAACCGTTTGTAGACAAAAGGAACTGGGAAGCATTTTTCTGCGGGAGCCAACGTATTTTGTTGATCTTCTCCTCTATTTCCAAACTCTTTAGATAGTCAAATTCAGGCTCGTGACTCTGGAAAGTGCTGTAAACGTTGTATTCACTACGGCACTGAGGGTGACTCTTATTCTGTTGGAACGAGGAAAGCAAATGTTACGTAGGAACTAGAACGTTAAACATCACGTTTCCACAAAACATCCCTACGTTGAGTGAATCTCTAGAATACAAGAAATACAACTTCACAAACAACCGTTGTACGGTACCTCTATTTCCTGTTGAAAGATAACTACACGTCCCCCCTTGTCCCCTGTGGCAAGCAGCTCCCCTGAGTGGTTGAACTCGACTGTGGATATGATGTCAGCTGAAAAGACACACACATGCACGCACGCACACATTAATTGGAGCACTTTTAGTGACACTTTGAATATGCAGGACAAGCCATTTTAGCTCTGCAATATGCAAGGATGAAAAGATGGAGGGGCTTGGTTCACTTAAGCCTCGTTAGTTCTGGGATTTAAGTGTGTATGTAGGAATCAAAACTACATGCAGATGCATAATTATAAAAGTAGTGTAGCCTACATGTCGAATGGTGAAGGATCAGTAGGCTAACCTCGTTTCTACCCTCGCTGTACACACACACAAACAGATGTATGACCCTTTGTTGGCCAAGGCAGTTTAAAATAGTTGCAGTAGGACATCTTTGGACACACTGTACTCCCTACGGTCTAATATGTGGAGCCTAATGCATTTGTCAATGTGATAAAACTATACTACTATAACAATATATTTCTAATCGTATGTCCATACCAAGTACTACCAATATTATATTTTACAAACGCTGTCAAGGACTAAGCTAACCAAGACACTGCAAGAAACAGTATGCCCAATAGCCTTGGCTTGTGAATGTTGTTTCACCCCCAGAAACACGCAAACAGATGTGATCCCGATGTCTATGCACAGTTCCAACTGAGATATAATTCATAAAGGAATAATAGAGACAATATCAGACAAGATGTGTGAATATCACATCCTACTGGTATTTCGTGGCATTGACGTCTGTTGACTGGTACTAAATTATTCTAATGTTTGGTCAAAGTACTTTTGGAAAACCTTGGCCTTGTAGCGCAGAGCAATATAATTTTATCATCTGATTCACTACTTCCATGAGGGGGATACACCTGTCATTTATGGTCAAATGTCTTACATGAGAACATAATAAAATCCTGCACACCGCTCCGTATGTTTACACGTGACATGATGGCCGTACAGATGTTCAGTGAAGGACAAGTGTTCTGTACACTGTGTGTTTACAGTTCTACAACACAAGGCTAGAACAACTTCACCTGAGCTCCACCCAACTATTGCTCTCAGCTCTCATTTATTTTCGCTGAGATTACATCAGTCTAGAAACCCTGTTCGCATTAGCGTATTAGCATTGGCACAGCCACCCTGCTGGCGGACCAATCAGCGTGGGTTAGTGAGATAACGGTGAAGTCAAGCACATTTTGAAATGGTGGTGGAGCTAGATGGGAAGAACAAAACAACTGTAGCAACGCCGATTTGGTTCAGTGCTGTCCAATAGTTTCAGAATTAACCAGAGGTCTACGCCAAGTAGGATGAATCGACTGCAAACACTTCCCAATGAAGCGTGGGCAGACGGTTGTGAATATGGTCTGATTACACCAGGCTAAGAACAACTGTGAAAGACTGAAAAGCCCATAGCTCTTCTCCAGAAGATTTTGGCACAATCAGAGAAACAGAAACTTTGAGTATACAAGCTCTTACCTTCAGCTACGTCATCGTCAATAGCTCCTTTCACCTGAGAGAAGCACCACTGCATGTCGTTACTCCCACCTCCTGTAGACATGAACACCCAACAATGATTTGTGACCTTTGACATAATGGCATGCACGGTTTGCATTTCATGCTGTACTGAGACCAGACCATTAATAATCAGTAATCAAAAAATAAAAAGGGCAGCGTGCACATTTGGTTAAAACAATAATGCACAACACCCTGTGTTCTTGTACCTTTATCACTGAATTACTGTGCTTCAAAAGCAACCATTTGCCATTGCGCCGGGAAACAGGCACGGTCATCATATGATTATCCGCGCTATAGACTGCATTTATGAATCAGAGGTATTGGGGCTGAGCACCAGACTACAGTAACCACCAGTGTGTCTGCATCACTGTCATTCTTGATTGCATTCATCACTACAAAGATGAGTGTGCTATTGCATACACCCATTTTACATTGACACGTATGGCTACACCTTACCATGTAGTCTTAACCTTTCAGTAAGGAAGGTGTGTGAGCATGTTTTCTCTTTAATACAAAGTATGCACAGATGATTCTCAATCTACAAGAGACAACAAGCTGCATTTAAAAGGTTAACATTCTGCCACGCACAACACACAAACGCTTAATAGCGTCTCACTTGTCTCAACAGGTTTTCCACTGACAATGCTCATTGCATAATGCAACAGGTTGAATTCCGCATTTTTTTCTTACGTGACAATTATTAATATTGCACAATAAAACTAGTTTGATTTGTTCATTTAAAACGTTTTTTTGTATAATGTAACTGCATGTGCAGCTACAGTATAATGGCACCACTTAAAACTTGTAATTTTTAATATAAGACTTGATAAAAAACGAAATACCTTCTGCAATCTGGGAAGTATACATTGATGTACCGTAGAACCTGGACATAATGGACGAAGCAACCCTGATAATGATGTCTTTCTCGATTTTTACATTATGTCAAAATTACATATTATGGCTATCACGCATAACTCACATGCGGGCTATTAATATTCCATGGGTCTAACATGTAAAAGTTTGAGCTAACGTTAGCAGCAGTGATTTTGTCGCATTAAATTACGTTTATAAAAATAAAGGATGTGATTAATAAACGACACCACGCCTATTTTCATTGTTATAGTAAACATTTCTTGACAGTTGCTTTCATGTGGGTTTAAAGTGAAAATCCACACACATCCCAAGAATAGAAAAAACAAGCACACTATCACTATTTGTTCATCTAGCTTGCTAGCATCGTTAGCATAGCTACCATAGCTACCATACTAAAACGCCGGGCCAGCAACAAATATCATTAGCTGAGTAATACAGCAGCTTGCCATTTCATTTGTGCTTATATAAATGGCCATGTACACTTCGGTGATAACACAGACATACGCCGTAATATATACTGCGATATAAACGTATGCATCTATATGCATGACCAGTCAGTTTGCTGGCTAGCAGGGCTAACTTACTTAGCTAACGTTAGCTTACTTGCAGGGTTTTCGCATTAATAGAGCACAATAAAGAAACCTGGATGCAACGCGACAGTTTGGTCCCTAATCCACCGTATTAGTAGAAACTGATGCAAATACGTCGTGAATGTGTTTTTGCCCCATTTGCATTACCTGCCATGGCGCGAGAGGGGGGCTTGTCTCCCACCAGTCAGTCACGACTTGTTTCCCACTCCCACGCGTTGGCGAGTACGATTTGAACTTTTCCTGTTAACCTTTGAAGGGAGGCTTCCAGTCAGGCAGGCAGACAGGCAGGCTGTTGAAGGGACCCTAAATATAAACCCGTTATATCCAGTTTGTGGCTGCTTTACTTTATTTCACCTTCTGCTTGCTGTGTCGGTCTCTATATGCAACTCGCCATAGCTATCTATATTCTTCTTCGCTCCCGCCCTCATCTGACAACTCTTCTCTTGCCTGTTCCCACACACACTAGCCAATGAGCAGCTATAATGCGCACGAGTGCGCGCACGCCCGCACTCACTCACTCACTCACTTCACTCACTCACTCGCCCACACAAGTGCGCGTACACATACACACACACATAGAGAATAATATAATTCCTATCAAATCACTTATATTAAATATTTTAATATTAGTAAATAGTATATTTACTTTCCACATTCATTCTGACAGTTTATTGTTCACTAAGATTACTATTGTCCAAGTTGGTTCAGTTATTTTTTTGGAAATAAAACATTCATATAACACATGGTATTTTATGCCCTGTTTTAGATTGAACACATGGGTTTCATCGTGTCAACTTTCATGTCTTCTTGTGATTCTGCCTGTATGTACACCAGATTGTGAAACATTTTGAGCTAAATATACTATGTAACACATGCACCATTGTAACTACGTAGCTATTCATTAGTGAGATTTTACTGGTGCCTATTGTAGGCTAGGCACTTTTAACATCCAACTCAGAATGTCAACTGTAATTTTATAAATGGTAATAATAATACAAATAATACTTATCATTATCATTATTATTATTATTATTATTATTATTATTATTATTAATATTATTATTATTATTAATATTATTATTATTATATATTGCACTGTATATATTACTTGGAGAAGCATCTATTGAGTTGTCAGGGGGTCCCAAACCCTAATGTTGAGAATCACCATTCAACTCGATATTGCTTCCTATTTCTATAGCCTGTATGCAATGACATTATCTGAATTGGAAAATAACACTGCAGTGGATAGCTGCAGTAATGTCAGCACTGTATGGATTAAAGGAGGCAGAGGAACCTGCAATAGAAACTGGGTAGAGAGACAGTAAAATTTTCACATTGATAGCTCTCAAGTGCATCCTAGATGTAAGTAGTGTGCTCGTTTATTTGTTTATTGTTTATTTAGCAGGGTTGCACACACAAAAAGGTTCCTGCCAGCATTGCCTCGTAGCCTACTCATATGATAGGTATGTAGCATTTAGGGCTAGAACTAGACCTATGGATAATAGTTTATAAATCACTAGCTGTAACACTCTTTAAAATACACTGCACTTGCTGTTCATTAGTCAGTTTATCATTGTTATATACATAAAGGTGTCTTGTGATATTTTCAAGGCAGTTGCATGTAAATAAAGGTGATTTTGTATTTTTATTTTTTTAACATTTTTTTTTTCTTTTTGTCTTTTTGTCAAAACAATATGGTCCTCCTTGATGTCAACAATAATACACGTGTGCGTGTGAGAATACTGAGTAACCATATTGGCCATATTGTTTTAATAGAACTACAAAATACACTACTACTACGCACGGAGGAGTATCGTAGAGCTCTTTGCGTACTGTAGTTTAACATCGCAACCAGAGTGGGGCGCTGTTGGCTAGGTCGTGTAATGCTGCAGACTACGATGACGGTGGGAAATACGAGATGAACAACGCGCTCACGATTATACATAACGTTAACTTACTTTTGCCTATACCGTCTATACGTCTATATTATGCATGCTGTAAAATATTACACAGAGCTGACTGTCCACAGAGCAATTAGATCATCCTTAGGCCAATCAGGGATGGCCAGGTAGCGGGTCTGCGCATGTGAGAGGAAAATGCCCCGGGCCAAGGGAGTGTCGTAATGGGGAGTTGCCCGTCCAACCAAAGGCATACAGTATACTCCCCTCAGCGATACTGCTCTCTGTGTGCCCTGGCAAATCAAATCCTCTCTGATCGCGCAGCAGCAAAGCAACTGGGCTACTGCATAGGCTTCTACCCCATTTTCTGTCACATTCAGCTTTAGGTAAGCGCAAACACATATGCATCGTTCTATGTGAAAAGTTGATACGGCTTCTGTAAACTGAGACGTTGTAAATATATGCTTATGATAAGTTTATCGAATCGAAGTGAACCGTTATTTCTCATGCAGTCTGCCACATAAAACGCAGTTGGAGCAGAGCGCTAACTCGGTCTTTTGTGCCAAACCAAAGATCCAAGTTATTGTTTATTGTGTCTTCATTTAAGTCGGATAAACTTTCCACCAAGAGGTACCATATATAGCTACCATACTCTGAAAACGCCGGGCCAGCGACAAATAACACTAGCGGAGTACTACAGCAGCTTGCTTTTTCATTTGTGCTTATATAAATGTACATTTCGTCGATAACACAGACATAAGCCGTAATATATACTGCGATATAAACGTATTTATATATGGATGATCAGTCAGTTTGCTGGCTAGCAGGGCGTCATAAGTGTGATAAGTCTAAATGTGTTGCGTTTGTTTCTACTTTGCGTCATTGCATGTCAATGTGGCCTAGGGTTATTAATTCAGTATAGTGTCTGTCAGTGTTGTATTGCTTGGATGGGTATGGGGTGGGATTTATTCAGGCTGTACTGTTTTGTGTGGATGGATGGGAGGGTATAGATTGGTATGCATGTTCGTAATAAGGGCTCCATAATAACAATTAATGTATTAGTAATTGAACGTAAACCACATTGACTTGATATAGCCTATACAAAGTATTTTTACTTGACTGGGTTCTGCGCACACCGCTGCGTAACGCCACGTTAAGGATGCCATATATGGTCAAATTAGACAGAGGAGAAGCATGAGTAAGATATGGTGTGATTAAAAAGCTCGGTCACATGCATATTATTCCTTTATATAACAGCTGTGGATTGGTTGCAAATGCAGGCGTATGAAACCCCACAGCTGTCTGTCAATGATGTTGCATATCAGCCATGTGTTAGACACACCCGGGGTCTCCATAGAAACAACTGTGCATGAGTAGCATACATCAGATAGAAAATAGCACCCTGCTACTTCCTCCGTGTGTGCGTGGGTGGGCGGTGGGGGTGGGGGGTGGGTTGGGGGCACAAGCAGGAGGCACTGAGGGCACAGAAAGAGATAAATAAATGGATTGAATGAGGCAGCAATATAGACCCAGCAAGAGAAATAGAGAGAGAGAGAGAGAGAGAGAGAGAGAGAGAGAGAGAGAGAGAGAGAGAATTTGCAAAGGCAGCCAAAGATGCACCCAGCCACTGTGTTTATCTGTGAGAGCCTCAGATTACAGTATAGGGAAGGCATAATCCCTCCACACACAGGAACTGCTGTATTAGCAGTAGAGTATCTCTGCAAGTCTGCTTAGGCTTTAGCACGGTGCGTGTGACACTGATAAAACAATACACATTATTTTCCTCTTTGTCGCATTATGTAAACAATAGAAGGGAAATGGAGCGAAGGGATGCGAGAGTCGTGCATGGAGAAAATGAGTCATCCAAAGTCCTCCTTTCAATGACCCATTTGAAGATTCCTTGAATTGGCCCGCTGATAGGCTACTGTTTTTTCTTTAACCCACGTTAGAATTAATCTAGTAAACTGTGTTTGTCATGGGTTCCCTTAACCTGCCTTTGTTTTTGGGTTTGAGTTTCAGCCTAGGGCCTCCTATATTGTGTTAGCCGAGCCAGCACAAATTCATGTTCGCTGCCACTCTTCTTTCAGCCCACGGTTGTATAGGCTGGTCGACGGGGGAGGGGTCTAGTTCACAGGGCTTGGGCTTCTTGGAACCAATGTCTCACTCACGTTTTGAGCTGGAGGCAATGCAATGACAAAGGCCCATAGTAAAGGTGTATTGCTTCACCTTTCTTCCCCCAGCTCTGCAGAGATTGGAAACCAGCAGACATGTGGCCTTACAGGGCCTTACAGGACCATACAGGGCCATACAGGGCCTTACAGGGCCTTACAGGACCATACAGGGCCTTACAGGGCCTTACAGGACCATACAGGGCCTTACATCCATATGCAACTCATCCATGTTGATGACACTAATGCTTTCAGTTGAGCTGTGTGAGTTGTTTATGAGTGTGCCAGTTTGCTTTAATGACGTGGCATATAATAACTTAAGCAGGAACTAGGCTATTTAACAGTGTAATATATAGCAGGTGAGTGGTGAGAGTTGTACATTTATTATGTATTTTTATTAAATACTTGGGGAAGGTATCACAGTCAACTAGAACATAGTACGCGTTATTTTTCCATCACATGGTAAACTCCTATTCACTTTCTTCTTAACTCTTGCACTTCCAGATGACGTCACATCATTCTCTCTCTCTCTATCTCCTATTTGTATTAGCACCATACTATTACAAAAGTAACAGAAAAACACAAGTAGATCAAAATGGGGTTATATTAAAATATATTGGTACCCTTATGTAGATGTTCTTGCTTTTACGATATAAGTAGTTGCCTCTAGACCCGTGTAAAATCACGGACATAAAATAAAATGTTTTACTCTGCAAGTTGGTATGGCTCAACCTCCAATTGCAACAATGAACGATTAGAAAATAACCAGGCCGGTTAAATTTTGTTGTGCGGCTTATTTGAGCTTGTATACCAGAATGGTCTCATAATGTTCTCTTAGGAAATATGATGTTGAAGAGATTTGAAAGCAAGAGCCATTTAAAACTGAACTATGTTGATGAACCATTCAATTCTAGTTTCTGTTATCTTTCATTGTCTTAGGGAAGGCATTGTTGTTGTTTTAACTAAAGTTAGTTGCCACTGTGTAATGTATCCGCATACATTACACAGTGGCAACTAAGTGTAGTTAGAAGATGTGGCTATACTCTGTACTCTGTACTGAATACAAGTGGCCTACATAAAGCCAATAGAAAGGCAATAAAAGGATACAGTATTGTGTATACTGTGTGTATATTGTGCTTACTTAAATGCGTTTGTGTAGGAGCAAGAAAGCCATCTTAATGCATTTGTGAACACTCAGTTTCTGCCCAGTTAATGTACTGTTTTAGGTAAATAGTTCATCCAATGCTATCATCTGCACTTACTCCAAAGCTCTTTCAGCACCTATTATCTTCTCTCAGTGACCTCTGAAAAGAGCTATAGCCAAAACAGTTTTGTAATGCGTTGACGCTTCAAACACTGAAATGTGAAAGACTTAAAAGTATACCATGAAATAAACTGCTGTAAATGAAAATCTAAAAATGTTTTCACAACATTTTCTTTATTTAACATTCCATAGCTACTTGAGTCAGCGGTAGCAGTCGTATGGGGGAAAAAAGAATCCCAGATTTGAAAGGTTGTTTTGGGGAATCCTAAACCAAATTCCCCTTCCAAGTTTAGAAGCAGATTTTTGCAATGTTTGTGGTTTGCCAGACCAGTAGAAACTGTTGTTTCAAGTCATGTAAGTGGAAGAAACGTGCATCAGAGAATGTTTCCAACTTAAAATATGAAGCATATGAAGCATTCCTGCAGATTAGAAGGTATATTTATTCTCTCTTACTCTTAACATTACACAAGCCATCATTCATAGCATTGGAACAACTGTTTCCACAGCTTCATGGCCCATTCATATATTTTATTTATTTATTTTTAACACATTTCGTATGTGGTCACCAAACGACCTGTTTCCACAGGTCATATCAAGACATTCCACAGGAAAGCTCCATAACGACACAACTGTAGTGCACAGAGGATATTTTCACATTTTAGAAACTGTACCCCGTTTCAAAGAGTTTGTTTACGCTCTTTCTGGAATGTTTGGAGTCCCACAACACATTTGATCCATTTTGCTACATTTAGGCTATGACCTAAATGTCATAGCCAAAATTTGCATTACTTATACAGGGTACTATTTGAATTGTGAACAATGCAATGATAGAAATTAAACTCGCAGCAAAATACATGTAAACCTCATCCAGCAACTAATTCTTCCAGCATCTATACTGATGGCTTGGACGTCCTGTATGTTTTAACAGGATGCCCGACTCATGTCTTAATTATGTCAAGCGTGCACGCACGCATGCCTCGGTTCACAAGTGCAGCTGCTACTCCAACAGCCACCCACTCAAACGCCATTCATGTTTGCCGTTATAAATACCAGAAGTGTGCTTGCGCTATCAAATGTTTTTGCATGTGCGCTCGTGTGCATGCATGCGCTTGTATTTGCATGCTTAACAGGAACAGATGAAGTTATATTTGCATGGGCATCGCTCAGCTTGCTAGTTATAAGACAACACATCCTCTTTCTGCTCCCTGTAGAAAATAGCCCCATGCCACAGCACAGGACAGTGACTCACTGCACACTAATGGTGAACTCCGGCACCAAACATTTATCTTTGCCGTGTCGTCACGGCAACAGCTCTAGCCTTAGGGAGTGGTCAAGGGATATAAGCAGTAAACAGCTTTCATATGGGCAGTCTGCCACGCCTAATACCCCAGTAGATGCCTGTCCACTCTGTGGCATATAACTCTGTGTCTCTGCCACAGTGCTAGATCTGGTGTAGGCTACAACAGGGACCGACGGTCTGATTTCTCTTCTCCGCTAGGATGGCCGCGTACCACGTCGAGTTTGAGCGCGCCGGGAAAGAGCCGGGCCTGCAGGTGTGGAGGGTGGAGCAGTTCGACCTGGTACCTGTCCCAGAGAACCTCTACGGGGGCTTCTACACAGGAGACGCATACATCGTGCTCAACACTATCAAACAGCGCTCTGGCAACCTGCAGTATGATCTACATTTCTGGCTGGGTGAGAGCGGGGGATTGGTGTTTAGCTCTGGGAGTCTCAGCCTGGACGCGTACAGTAACAATATATAGCGGCCTGCGTTACGTAACATGATGAACATAAACAAGAGGGGTATGTAATGTGATTTGATGGCACAGCAATATCATGTTGGTACTTTGTAGGAAATCAAAGCAAATGACGTATTTATACAGTGACCCTTAAATAAATGAAACAATATACTATACACACTCTACTGTAGTGTAGCAACAACATGTAATAATTATGACATCTTGCAAACATTGTATCATTGATTGTAGTTGAAGAATGAATAGATATGATTTGTAGGATTAGATAGGGTAAAAGCAGAGCTATGAGGGGTCGATTTTCCATTTCCATAATGTTAGTCAGCTTGATTGATCATGGAAACAGTAAACAGTATCGGATGTAACTATCTTTTGGGCTGGCGACTATGAATAGAATAGTGTTGCGCCTATGTCTTGTCCATTGAAACATGCCATTGAGTTGTCCCCATTCATCCATTTCTTATATTTACTTCTTGTATGAGTCCAGTCATCTTTGAGGCAAATGCCAGCAAACAGAAAAATGTGACTCTCCTGTGCAATGCCGTGACTATAGTCTGTGGAAGTGGAAGCTACAGAAAGCAACCAGGAGCCAGATGGTTATGGAACTTCGTGTGGTGTCTTTGCACCAGGTGACAACTGCACCCAGGATGAGAGCGGTTCGGCGGCCATCTTCACCGTTCAGATGGACGACTATCTGGGCGGAAAACCCATCCAGTACCGCGAGGTCCAGGGGCACGAATCCAAAGTGTTTCTGGGGTACTTCAAGTCTGGAATCAAATACATGGTAGCAACTAATTTCACACCAAACTATTCTAAAATTAATTTGAAGGTCAGCAACATATTATTTTGTTTATCAGTGTCAAAAAATATTTTAGCAATCAAAACTGAATGTATCCAGATAAATATAAGGTAAGAGTCTATGCACTGCATTTAATTCTTGTAAATGTGCATGCCAGTCTGCTCAAATGTAGTGTTTACATACAATATCTATACATTAATATGTTTGATATTCTTCATGCCTGACTCTTAACCCAAAAGGCAGGTTTAAATAATATATACAGTATCTTTAACAATAAACCTTTAAGGTGAATACACTACAGACACTGACAGGTGTAAACATTTGTATAATCTTACTTATAGAGTATTGTGTGTGTAAAAAGGTTTTGCTAGTTGATCTTACTAACGCCATGTGTGTTGTAGGCAGGAGGCGTGGCCTCTGGATTCAAGCATGTCGTCACCAACGAGATCATCATGCAGCGTGTGCTCCAGGTCAAAGGGCGTCGCGTCGTCAGGGCAACCGAGGTGCCAGTGAGCTGGGGCAGCTTCAATCAAGGCGACTGCTTCATTATTGACCTGGGAAATGTACGATAAGCCTCTCTCATTATTACATATCCATCATATGTGGGTTGGCATTATTAAGTCTTTAATCAACTGGCATTGTATAGTAATACAATGATCCAATGATGATCTTTATTATAATTATCTACTTATATTTAGTGTGCATTTTACAGCAGATGGTTTGTAACCACAGAGTTAACACCAAGAGATGTTTATACAAGTTTATGAGCCTATTAAATATGGAAATGTTTTCGCTCTTTGACCGTTGTTCTGCAGGAGATCTACCAGTGGTGTGGTTCACAGAGCAACCGCTTTGAGAAGCTAAAGGCTACGCAGGTGGCTAAAGGTATCCGTGACAACGAGCGCAGTGGCCGTGCCCGTGTTTACGTCTGCGACGAAGGCATGGAGCGGGACAAGATAATAGAGGTGAGATTAAAGTAGCAGTAGGTATACATTATGTATATACTACATCACATAGGCTGTTATGGACCTGGCCCTGTGTTGGAGGCCCATTATTTAGTTCCTTAAATCCTTCTCTTCTTTTCTCAGGTCCTGGGTGGCAAACCAGACTTGCCTGCGGGAGCATCTGATGACATCACAGCTGACGCGTCAAACCGGAAGATGGCCAAACTCTACAAAGTGAGAGAATAGAGCATCGGCAACACACTGTTGTCATTTATGTGTCAATGTTTGTTTCTTGTGATATTTGTTTGACCTGGCCAGCCTATTGTACACATGACATACGTTAGCCTGGTTGTTTTGACAGCAATGAATGAAGTATGCATAATTTACTCCTTTTCTACCATTGTTTATGTCAGGTGTCCAATGCTGGTGGAGAGATGGCCATCGCTCTGGTGGCAGCAGAGAACCCTTTCTCCCAGAGCGCCTTGGAGTCCAGTGACTGCTTCATCCTGGACCATGGTTCAGATGGAAAGATCTTTGTCTGGAAAGGTGTGTTAAAGAGGAAATAATTTGGATATGGCTTTCCTGGGATGGTATCTAAAATTAAAAGAAGATAATATTGAAGCCACATACCGCTATAACGATGTAACAAAGAATCACATGCAGAAGATCCTACCTATTTCAAGTTGATACTAAACATGAGGTGCAATGTTGTCAAGTTTAATCTAAAATATGTTTAGATTTTCTTTCATCAAAGGTGGGAGAGGTTTTACAGATTAGTGACAAGATATTGTATGAGAAGTCAGACGTGCAGGTATGCAGTCCAGCCTGTTGGTTGTTTCATTGGTTCTCGGCCTGGTCTGGTCAATGCATCACCGTGCATCAGGCATGCCACTCAATGAGAGACGTGTATTTAACGTTCACTGATAGAGACATACTGTATCTGTGATCAATAACATGCAAGTTGCTTCCATATCTTCCCACTGTGTTGTCTCCTGCATCACTAACATGGCCATATTTCTGGCTATGAAATAATAACAATAAGCATGATTCACTCCCATTGTTTGCTGGGCGTGTAAACTGGGATTACTATTCCTCATCACTGTCACAACAATGGCTCATGTACAACACTGAACTCTTATTCATTTGTCTGGAACGCATATGTACATATGTATTATTATCAGCAAGATACCTGTGTATTGCCTCAAAAACATAAAACAGACGTTTTATAAGCATTCCTCTATATATTAATCTAATATATTAGATTAAGCACACACACACACACACACACACACACACACACACACACACACACACACACACACACAAGCACACACGCTCACATATTACGTCCAAGATGATAATTACCCTCAACTTGTTTCAATCAATCTGAATATATTTGTAATGGCAGCAGTAAACAGCCCTCCACTGCCTCAGCGCGCTCTCTCCGTACATCACACAGGCAGAGAGGCCAACATGGACGAGCGCAAGGCGTCCATGAAGGCGGCAGACGAGTTCATCAAGAAGATGGGCTACCCAAAGCACACGCAGGTGCAGATCCTGCCTGAGATGGGCGAGACGCCGCTCTTCAAGCAGTTCTTCAAGAACTGGCGGGACAAGGACCAGACGGAGGGCCTGGGCGTGGCCTACGTCTCCAACAGCATCGCCAAAATCCAGAAGGTGGAGTTCGACGCCGCCACGCTCCACCACTCCTCGGCCATGGCGGCCCAACACGGCATGGTGGACGACGGCACGGGGGATAAACAGGTGAGGGGTGGAACGCAGAGAGTGTGTGTGTGTGTGTGTGTGGGGGAAGGTGGGGGGTCTCATTTCACGTGTTTGTTCAGCTCCTTGCAGGGTACAGTCAGCGATTGTAAGCTAATTTTGTCAAACAAAGTATACTTGCAAGTGTCCACTAAAGCAAAGGATAGTTCAAAATATCAGGCTGGAATCAATCTTATGGACAACATTTCAACCCATACAAATATAAAAACTGATGTTTCGACCCATAACAGGTTACTTTCCTCAGAGTAAAGTGGCCTTGGTGTATGGACAGCTATTTGTGTTTGCCTAATTAAGCCACACCTGCATTGATTAGATATGGAAAACTGCCCAGAGTCAATAAATGATGTCCACATACACACACAATATTACAATATACTAAATGAATAGGCTAAGTTGACCTTTACATATAAATACCACAATAAAAACAACAATCATTATTATCCCATTAGCACAATGTGAAAAATCATAATTGAATTCCCTCGGGATTCACAGTATCTAACGTGTAGCCCAGAGCCATGGAAATAACAGTGTAATGCCAACGGAAGTTCGACCTTTACAACGGTCACATGGTTCACGGAGAGACAAATCCTATGGCAAAATAGTTCCAGGAAGTGCTTGGTGGGCAATTTGAATAAATATACAGATATATATAATTTAATTTATTGGTAATTAGTAGTCAACAATTTACATTTAAAATAGAATTTATACTTTTATTATTTAGACTTTTAGTATTAGGCTAACTTCCGGGAACTATTTTGAGGCTCCATTGCTGTGGAAAAACGGTTGATTGTAGTGAACGGAGACTCTCTCTACATGGCTCTGGTTTAGCCTATTGCCAAAATGCCCCTCCATTTTCATTTTCGTACAATGTCACCAGCCCTTTGTGAAATGTGAGATACATTCTTTAACCACAAAACGTAGAGGGGGGGGTGACCCATGTCTAGTCTCTAAGCAACGACACGTTTGGTCAAATTCACAAGAATATCTCTTCGTGGTCCGCTAGCTTGTCAATACACAGCCCTAGCTCCGTAAACAGGAACACAACCAAAATGGTGCGTGCCGCACACAACAACAATATCCTAGCCTTTGCTATGCTAGGTGAGGCGATACAAACAGTTATTGGTAAAAGGCAGCTACATTAGTTTCTAAATGAACCAGAGGTCAACACCCACTACAGGATGCAATGATTTCCAACAGGTCCAAATGGAGCGTGTCCAGACCAGTGTTGGGCAGGTTACTCAGGAATAGTAATAAGTTACTATTTACTTATTACTCCTTCAAATAGTAATTATATTACTTTACTTTTTACTGGGTATTAAAATGAATTAGTTACGTTACTAGTTACAAGACTATATTACGTTCACAATCATTACCCTGTCTCGCCCCTTCAGAAAAATGACAACCTGTGTAGCCAGCTCATTTTATAATGTAATCCTCTTTATTGGAACAATAAGGAACCGTAGGAGTCAACAATCAGCTAAAGTGAAAACATTGCAGCCTCTCAAACCAGATGATTGGACAGGTTGGTTCAATTAGCCTACTCTACGTTTGCTAGGACCAGACATCTTGTTCTTGTAATGCAGCATTACTTGATTAGTAATAGTAAAAAAAAACAATAATATTACAGTAACTATTTACCTAGCAACTAGTTACTGTATAATATTACAGTAACTATTACCTAGCAACTAGTTACTGCCCAACACTGGTCGAGACCCTAATCACAAAGTAAATTCTGCGTTATAAAAGATAAATGATAAATGGACTGCATTTATATAGCATTATACCTTAAAGTTGCTGTTGGTAGAAGTTTATAGCTATATGTTTAGTGTAAGTGTTGTCGATATCATGTAGAGTAGACATCCTTCAGCTACCAGTGAGAGATATACTCTGTGAGAATATCTGCTATGGGCTGATAGCCCCCTGCCACTGGATGGGTATTTTTAGATTTTGGCAGCTGCCCGAAAGGTTCCGACCAATCAGGAGCCTGTTTTTCCTGATTGATCTGCCAAATCTACCATGCCTGTCACTCACATGAATGCACACACACAGCTGCATATGATTGGGAATAATGGTGCTTTGCAATAGCAGTGGCAGACCAACAGACCCTGGTCCTGGGGAAAACCCCTGCCCTGCATGTTTTAGATCAGTGTTCCCCAACCCTGGTCCTCAGGGACCGCTGCCCTGCATGTTTTAGATGTCTCCCTGGTCCAACACACCTGATTCTAATGAATGGGTCGTTACCAGCCTTCTGCAGAGCTAGATGACGACCCATTCATTAGAATCAGGTGTGTTGGGCAGGGGCAGGGCAGGGGTCCCCCAGGACCAGGTTTGAAGACCTCTGCTCTAGAGGGAAGGGTACAGAGCAGGAGGGGTTAGCTCTCGTTAGCAACTGTCAAATCCTACCTATACACAGCAGCTTTAACTAATGGATACCGGAAACTAGGATCTAGGCAATTCAAAAATGGTGCCACCTGATGTTGACACATACACACATTGTTAGCAACTAGCGCTAAGCTACGAATGCTGATGCAACCTGTCAAACTAGGACGGGTTGCTTTAATAGCAGCAGACACAGGCATGATGACAGCAGCTGCCATCTATGTTATTTCAATTACATGTTTCACCCTTATAGGACAGTCTCCACACATTCCTGCAAGCATATTTACAGTTTGATAACTAAAATGTTACTAGCCTGTTTGTACCTCTATTTACAGAGTAACTCGTTTCTAAAAACATGCTCTATATTGCCTGTATTTTCCAAGTATTCATGTTAAGTTATGTCTCTGCAGAATATTACATAACTCTTGAGAGAATAAATGTTTGTAACTGAAAGTGACCCACGAATATATAAAGTGTAGGCTAAATTGGCAGTGTAATGGTATTATGCACACACAAAAACATTTATTAGGCCTATAATATGAATTAGAGGGTGTTAATTGAACATAGTTCATATAGCCCACAGCACTGAGCTAATGGAGGGAGACCTACACCAGCTTTAATTCACATGTACCAGAGGAAACTGTGAAAGATCAGCAAACGTAATGTCAGCGAGGCAATTTGTGATGATTCATGTGAAACGTAACATTTTCAAATTAAAAGCGTCGATCAGTTTCACCAGCCCGTGCACTACGCATTCCCGTCCGCACCAGCACAGTGAAAAGAACGATGCATTCACATGCTTGCTGTCGCTAAAGTTGTCTAAAAGTTCATTCTATAATGTAGGCTATAAGGCTACTGGTTAGTTCACAGGCAACTCTGAAATTATTTTCCTAGCTAGAGATTGTACAAGACAATTGTCCATCAATTTGAATCCTGCCTCTTTGGTGGACTGCTTATGAGGGCTGATTATCTTCAGTCGCTTCACAGGACACAATTACTGTATCTCGCCTGACAGACTAGTGGCTCTAAAATTAGACTTGCACGAAAAGTAAACCTCTCGCCTGAGGTGAGTGGGCGAGCTTAACATCCAGCCCTGCCAGTTCCTCAAATCTAAACACAGTTATTAATGTTTAACAGGAGGATTTTTGGCTAAAGGACATGTTAGACATATTTCAATATTAACCCACTCTTTCAGATCAGATCCCTGCAGACAACACACAAGTGGATAATCAAGATTTTTATGCGTAGGGGGGCCTTTAATTAATAATCTGGAAGACAAAAGGATTTGTGTCTTTATTTTAGTGATTCCTTAAGTGAATAAGGGGAATGCAAAGCTCTTGATATGCGATCTGTTGTGAAGAAGACGTATTTTATATTACATAGGCTTGATACCTGTCTTCCCAATAACATGTTCTCTCCGTGTGTGTGTGTGTGTGTGTGTGTATTAATAGATTTGGCGTATTGAAGGGGCAGACAAGGTGCCTGTAGATCCATCTACATATGGACAGTTCTATGGCGGAGACAGCTACATCATCCAGTACAGCTACTCCCATGGAGGACGCCAGGGACACATTATCTACATGTGGTGAGAGACTGGGACACAATGGCAACATAATCAACATCTACACAGTACTGTATGGGCAGTACATTACAGACTATGTCACTGTTAGATGGTAGCCCTGCTGGTCACCAGCATAAGGGATGTTTTGCATTCCACGTTAAAGGTATTGTCACATATTGTAAGATAATTGTAAGCTAATAAACTTTCTGTCTCAAATTCCCCAAATATCTCCTCACATTTTGCTATCTTACGGTTCTCTGGTTCTACACCGCTATTTCAAAACAGCCCTGGATCCGTAAGGAACATATAAACAAAGTGGAGAACACCGCTCACAACAATGTCCTTGACTTCGCAATGTGTTTCAATTTGTAGGGCGGATGGTCTGAAGGACTTTGATTTGAGCTAACAAGTTAGCACGCGTGCTGGAGAATGACTCGCCCTGCCTTTAAGAGCCAAACAGTACATATAGCTGACGTGACCGTTAACCAGCCTGTTCCTTCCAGGCAGGGAGCAGACTCCAGCCAGGATGAGATCGGGGCTTCGGCCATCCTCGCGGCCCAGTTGGACGACGAGCTGGGCGGAGGGCCTGTGCAGGTACCGCATCCATGTTCCCTGCTCGCGTGCTCCCTCCCTTACCCAGCTGTAGCCCTCCTCTCCTGGGGCTCTGCTCCCCCTTTCACCCCCCACCCTGACTCTCCTGGGTCTTTCTACTGCTGGGTCTGCCTTTCCCGCTCATTGCTTCTGCTCACCGTCATTTCACACCTCTCTGTCTCTTCAGGTGGCCGGTGCTCATATTACCACGCAGGTATTTGGCCCCTCCTCTCTCCCCCTCCTCTCCCGCTCCTCCTCATCCCCCTCCTCCCCCCAAATGAGATCACAGCAGTCGGTACAGAGCCAGTGGGCCAATGTAGGGTGCATTACGTGTTGGGTCGCCCCTTTATCTCTTCTACACCAGTGGTTCTCGACCCTCTGGGCATCAGGAAATCATTTCAGATTACCCTTCGACTTGAAAACTCTCTCAGGGCCACCAAAAGCCATTTTACTCCACACGTTGAATACCACTGTTTTGATTAATAAGAAAGTATTGAATACTCTAGTCTAGAAGCTTATGAATAATGAAAAGCAAGTATTAGGTTATTTATTGATGAGATCTTTAAGATTTGACTTAATGAGAAACAGTGATATAATCTGGCGTGGCCATAATCACCAGGACATTCCACTGTGGATGTTTTTTTCTGATTCCATTAATTTTAAATAAAGATACTGTATTGTGTTACCCTGTCCTGTTTCAGAACTGTGCCCTTCATAACAGTAATGAGAGTACTGGCTATTTCCCACACTGGCTCTGTATTAGATTAGCTTGTGAACATTTTTTGGGCCGTTGAAGCATTCCGCCTCTCTCACTCGGGTCCGTGCATTGTGTGTGGTCGGCATTCCCGTTGATGTCATGTATGGCACCGCGGCATGTCTACGAGTGACAAGTTGTCTTGGCAATCATTTGTACCAGTTATTTTTACCTTGCTCGATGACACTCACACACAGCAACACCGGTGTCTGAAAGTCCTCCATTGTGAGTGTTAGAGAAGGCATACATACAACGCTAAAACAACCACTGACATTTATCATTGTACATGAGCTGAGATTTTTTGTTTTTAAATAATTAAATACATTGTTTATCCTAGATCAGCCATGTCACATGTACAAGCCAATACATACAGTATCCCACTTTGGGGTTATTGGGGAGCAAATCCGCATTTAAGCAAATTAAAACTAACGGGATTATGCCCTGTAAAGATATGTCCCCTGAGGCGCAAGAAAAATTCTGAAAGATATTCATTAGGAGGCATTTCAGCTCTACAGTTTTATGTTACAGGTATAATAGTTCACAGACAGTGTAAAGGATTTTACAGACAATGTCAGAAAATACACCCACTTTCACAGACCCAAGGCATAGACAATTAAGAGAATAGCTGTTGAAAATAATACTGTAATGGTAACCTGGAGCAACTATCTTGCATCATATATGTCCTAGATACAGAAAACATCACACTGGCCTTTCGGGAGAACGAGCACGTGGAATAGCTCAATGGCACCCTCTAGTGGGGGAACAGTTTCAGACATTTTGTGTGTGCGCATGATTGTCTATTATGATTAACTAGCATGATATCACAAGCGCCGCCTCTGATTTGAAATCCCTTTGTAAAGTGGGTAGCTCATTTAATTCCAACACGAGTAAAACCATCCCCATGTGGGTCTTGCAATGAATTGATTGACAGCTGTTGGTTTTCAATTCAGAGTTCCCAGACTAATGTGTAAATCCTTCTGCATGTGTGTGTGTGTGTGTATGTACGTGCTTCGTGTGAGTGCGTGTGTGTACCTGCTGTGTGTGTGTGTGTGTGTGTGTGTGTGTGCGCGCGCGTGTGTGTACCTGCTGTGTGTGTGTGTGCGTGTTTGCAGGTCAGAGTGGTGCAGGGCAAGGAGCCGGCCCACCTGATGAGCCTGTTTGGAGGGCAGCCCATGGTGGTGTTCAGGGGAGGCACGTCCCGGGACGGGGGGCAGAGCGCCCCCGCTGACACGCGTCTGTTCCAGGTGCGCTCCAGCTCCTCAGGAAACACCCGCGCAGTGGAGGTGAGCACACGCACACACACACACATGTCCACGCATGCACGCACACACACACACACACACGTAGGCCCACGCACACACATGTCCACGCACGCACGTACACACACACACACACACACGTAGGCAGCACACTGGTCTCTACTCCTCCTCCTGTAACACACTGGTCTCTACTCCTCCTGTAACACTGGTCTCTACTCCTCCTCCTGCAACACACTGGTCTCTACACCTCCTCCTGCAACACACTGGTCTCTACTCCTCCTGTAACACACTGGTCTCTACTCCTCTACAAAAACCACACACACTTTCATGTAGTTTCAGAATATGAACACTTGGCTCAAGATGAAATGTTGCACTTGCAACAAGGAGTATGCCTTTACAGAACTACAATATAATCCCAGTATCCATTTTACTTATAGTTTCACGTTATCACACAGCGCACACACACACACAACCAGGTGTTAAGGTGTTTCTTATGTACAGCGATGCTAAGTGCACAGTAATAGAAACCTACATGTGTGTGTCCTCGTGACTCCAGCTTGACGCTGCATCATCCAACTTGAACTCCAACGACACCTTCGTGCTGGTGACCCCCGGGGGCTCCTTCATGTGGGCAGGCGTGGGGGCTAGTGACACAGAGAAACAAGGTGCCCAGCAGTTATGTGACATACTGGGAGTGTCTGCCTCCCAACTGCCCGAGGGAGGGGAAAGTGGTGAGAAAAATCTCTAATGGTTTGTTAGATGGACCTAAATAAAATGTCCTGTACGCTTAAACAGGCCCATTGGTTAACGGAAATTAGTTTGAAGTTTAATGCCGTTGGCCAATGTGGGTGAATTTACAATCGTTTTATCTGTTAACATTTATCTCTCCGGAAACAGCGTTTAAGAGTAATACTGCCATCTTGTGGCATAGATGAAGCAGTGCCCATCTGTTTCTATATGGAAAAAAAAATGCCTGGGCTAGGTAGTTTAAAATAAAAAGGTGTATTCTGACTCCATCTCACACAAACTTACATGCTTTAAAACGTTTATATCCATCCATCCATCCATCCATCTTCACACGCTTATCCGTGGGTTTTAATGTTTATATACAAACATTTAAACATTAATATAATAATTGGATGTATGCAGTCTACTGCAGATCCAGTGATCTACACCTCTAATAATGAAGGATGTGTACAGTACTACACCTCTAGAGCCATAATGGAGGATGTAATAAGTACTACACCTCTTGTGAGCCATAATGGAGGATGTGTACAGCACTACACCTCTAGAGAGCCATAATGGAGGATGTAATAAGTACTACACCTCTTGTGAGCCATAATGGAGGATGTGTGTGCTCTTGCATCTGCAGATGACTTCTGGGAGGCGTTGGGAGGCAAGGCTGACTACCGCACATCCGCCAGACTCAAGGACAAGATGGACGCTCATCCCCCAAGGCTCTTCGCCTGCTCCAACAAGACCGGAAACTTCGTTGTGAGTCCAGGCGCAACCTATATACGCTTTTGTCGTCGTACTCAAAGAGTATATTCTCTGCGGGCGTGAAATAAAAAATAACGTGATTTTTTTTTTTTTTTCCCCCCTCCCACAGATCGAGGAGGTACCTGGGGAGATGACCCAGGATGACCTCGCCACGGATGACGTCATGATCCTAGACACCTGGGATCAGGTAGATGGGATGCCGTTACTGCACTGCTGCAGAGCACTTCTGCTCCATGGGTTTGTTGTTTGCAAGGCAAACAATCACGTAAGCCACCTGTCGCTTTGTGTCTTCCCAGGTGTTTGTCTGGATCGGCAATGAGGCCAGTGATGAGGAAAAGACAGAAGCAATGGTCTCGGGTAAGAGGGGGGGGGCAACTTAGTAGCTTGTGCTATATTGGCACTTTGTGGGTACATGGACTTCTCGCAGTTATTTCCGGGTATTGTAGGGTGCTTATTTGATAATTGTATGTTGTAAATATATATACACCAGTAGTTAATCTTGATGACATGCTGCTGTTAAACTGGTGTATGATAATAATAATAAGCATAATACATTTAATTTATAAAGCGCTTAAAAAGTGCTTAAAGGCGCTTTACATGGTAAAATAAGATAATAACAGTATAAATATAAAAAACACAGTAACAGCTTAGAACTAACATTAAAAATAAAAATGACAAAATATGGTAAATAAAGACTAAAACAAAGAAGCATGAAGAAGACATGCTTAGTTAAAACTATTTCAGGTTAAAAGCTTCTTTGAACAGATATGTTTTAAGTGCAGTTTTGACTGTGTGATGAGCGATATGGAATGTCTGAGGTGGGGGGGGGGGGGGAGAGTTCCAGAGGGTGGGGTCAGCGACAGAGAAGGCCGTGTCTCCCCAGGTTTGGCGCTTAGGATGCGTGGGAAGGGAAAGGAGGTTTGCAACAGTGATCTGTTATTATTGACAATTAGTAGAAACGATAGAAGCGTCTCCTATATGCTGTGAATGTTACGCGTTGCGTTAGATTAAGATCGTTTCTGACCTGGCCTATCTTCCTCAGCGGCGCGCTACATCGAGACGGACCCTGCCAACCGGGACAGCAGGACACCCATTGTGAAGGTCAAGCAGGGCTTTGAGCCTCCCACCTTCACAGGGTGGATGCTGGGTTGGGACCACGACTACTGGACCAGCGACCCCCTGGAGCGTGCCATGGCCGAACTGGCAATATGAAGGCTCCAGTGTGTGTGCCCTTTGACCCCCCCTCCTCACCAACCACACCCAAAGCCATATAGAAGAGAGTTGTGTCAACCCAAGTTCAAAAATCTCAATGGTCACGTGATTCACGTAGACGCAATTTGAATCGATAAATACAGACACATAACTGCAATAAAACATTTTTTAAATTAGTAATCAATACATTTGCCGCGAACGTCCGGGAACTGTAACGAGGTTCCACGATCCGCCACTGCTGCAAAAAAAACAGTCCATTGGTGTGAACGCAGTTGACGCGACTCTCTTCTACATGGCTCTGGCCCCCCCCACCGAGTTCAGCTGTCCTGCTGCACTAACTGAGCTCCAGTCAGAAACTTAACCTGAACCCACCATTACCATGGAATCTAAGGGACAATTATGGTATAACAGTTAGGAATAAAGGGTACAGAGAAGCTTATTTCACTCAAAAAATACCATTTGTGATCTCAGGCACCACATTAAAACATTGTTTCAGTTCCAGGAGGAACCATACATGGGTCTGTAGAGTGTCGAGCAATCAACACTCTACAGAGAGGGGTTTTGAGTACTGGTTTTAAGTATGTGAACCCCTTAAAGACGTCCACAAATAAACAAGTGTCTCAGCTGAACAATTTTTGGATCCCCCTAGTTTGTCATTATCAGTGCCATGGAAGAATTGTATGTAGGCTACTTTAAGTTAACGTGTCAATCCCTTTCTTTCAATGGATGATTAGAATAGAACTAGAAATCTGATTAGAAATTATAGTTGTTCTGGGGAATTGTTGCTGCCATATTTTAATGTATTGCATGCTAGAAATACTTTTAAACTACAAATAATTTGTGCTGTGATAGACATTTTGCTTATTTTCTATGCAGGCTTCCTGTAAGGTTTTGCACTGTGTGCTATAACTTTTGTTTTAATAATATGTCTATTTTATATATGTTGTCAGTCATATTTGCTCACCTGTAATGGAGAGGAGCCATTTACTAAAACATGAAAAGCCTTGCTGTGTCTGAATATTGGAAGCTCGCTGCCAACACATATCCTAGAAAAAGCAATATTACCAATGCCTTAATATGCTTTGTTTACAGTACTTATGTCAGTCAATTCAGTTGCCGTAGGTTATCCAGTCAATGTGCTGGTGTAACATTGCCTTGATCGCAAAATCATCCTCTTTGAGCATTGATTTGCAATTTACACATTCTCTTCTAGCCATAGACCTATCTAGGTGGACTTTGCAACACTGAAGCGGCTTATATCAGGAATGCAATGCTTTGCTGCTAGTAAAATATAAATGTAGGATCACATCCACTTTTCATTTCAGATGGTCTCACCAAGCCTTAACATTATTGTTTCAATAAAACCTTATATAAAACAATGTATGTTAGTTTCTTTGAGTAAATACAATTGTGTCAAATTTGATTATTTAAACAATGAACACTAGGGAAGAACATGACAATTTATATTTAATTAATTCTCAAATTCACCAAGACATAAAACAAGGTTTGTGACCACACTGTGGCTGAGCTCGTGAACACAGCCAAACTATTTCATTGCCTACAGAAATCACAAAGTTTATGTCGCGCCAACTACATTTTAAGTTTGTTTAAAAGTAAGGCAAGACATACACGTAGAACAGCATAGTTAACATTGTTGTAAAGAAATGGATGCCACAGTGGAAAAACACCTACAGCAACAACAGATTATGGTAACAATTCAAATTTATATTTAAACACACACAGTAGAGTTTAAAGATTCAAACACACCAAAACCACTCCAAGTGGTATAATTAATGAATAATTTGGCTTTGATTTACACCCAAAAGAGTGTAGATGTAATACTGATTTATGTAAAAATAAAGAAAATGGCTTCCAATTTTATTTAAAAGCTGGTGAAGGGGGGGTAACTTTCAGAGAATAAAGTTGTAGATTTAGGATAACTTTTTATTTATATTTTCTATTATAGTTGTAAATATGTGAGAAATTCACACATTTACAATAGACTAAATAATAATACTAATTAAACAGCTATTCTCCAAGAATATAACGTGACAAAAACACATATTACTTCAAATTGTAAGTTTTGAAAGGGGATAAAAATAAATTAAAAGTTCACCTATAATCGCTATCAGGTTTTTTCTTTTCTTTTTCAAATATTCCCTTCCTCACCCAGCTTTAGTATCAATGGCTCTAATACGGCCTCATACACGTAGAAGACAAACAACAACAATGTGTAAATATCAACGTTATAAAACACAACAATACTGTTAAAAGCATGAAACGGGAGAAGTAGAACGTTCACAAGGTATTAAGGCCACATGTGTGATGGTTACCTGCATTTCCTGTGTTGATGTTGCTGCTATGGATCAGACGTGCAAGTGAATCATTACCAAAGCAGTAACAAATGGACGTTTGATGATACCTAAATGTTTTTGCATAGCCTAACAAATGTGTGAGTTCAAAAATAAAAACATCTGAATGTTAAAGTAGACAGTATAACATTTAAACGTAATGCTACCATCTACATACATTTGTTAAAATGTTATACAAATGAGCACAATATATGTTTGCAGCTAGGAACACGTACAGTTTACTGTGTGGCTGGGGGGTTGGAGGACCCCTACCTCATGCACACGTACTGTAACAATAAACTTCTATTCTGGGGGTCAACGGACAACATGTTAGAGAATCACCGGCATAAATAGTGTTGTCAGCATAAATGCGTTTATATACGTGTGTGTGTGTGTGTCTACAGCTCTGTGAAAAAAATTAAGAGACCACTGCAACAATTTCTACTAGCTATACATTTTTATTTTTTATTTACATGAAACATGTATTTCTATATTGATATATACATACATCTATATTTAGAATGCTCTATTTTAATACAAATTACCAGTATATTTATACTGTAACTTTTAAAAAAATGTGCAGTGGTCTAAGCATTTTTTCCAGAGCTATATGTATTCAGATATTCATGTACTGTATTTACAGTATGTGTGTGTGTGTGTTTATGTGTGTACTGCACGCATGTGTGTGTGTGTGTGTGTGTGTGTGTACTGCACGAATGTGCATGTGTGTGTGTTTATGTGTGTACTGCACGCATGTGTGTGTGTGTGTGTGTGTGTGTGTGTGTGTCCTCAGTGCTTCATGAAGCTCTGCATCAGGTCCATGGGCAGGGGGAAGATGATGGTGGAGTTCTTCTCTGTAGCGATGGTGCTGAGCGTCTGCAGGTAGCGCAGCTGAAGGGCCGAGGGGGACTCGGCAATGACTAGCGACGCCTCCTTCAGCGCCCGGGAGGCGTTTCTCTCCCCCTCCGCAGCAATCACCTGCACACCCACACACACACACACACACACACGCATGCGCAAGACACATCTTAGTGACGAGAGAGAGAGAGAGAGAGAGAGAGAGAGAGAGAGAGAGAGAGAGAGAGAGAGAGAGAGAGAGCGCCTGCACACCATAGCTCTGTCTTCGCGGCTAGCCTCTGCCTCGCCCGCCATGGCCCTCTGGAGCTGAAGGGGGAGCTTGACGTCCTAGATCTCCACGCGCTCCACCTTGATGCCCCAGTCATCTGTGGCGTTGTCCAGGGTCGACTGAAGAGAGACAGAGCCAGTCAAGCCACTGCTATGTACGTCATGTGGAAGAGACAGTGGGACACAGCGCTGGCTGACTGTGTCAAGACCCGCCCACTTGACCCAGGAGAGGTATTTTGACTGACATGCACAACGACCAACTACGTAACTCAACGATGAAGACACTTTATACAGGGGAGTATGTTGGGAAACTTAACGACACAAGCTGTCTGAAAGTCTTGTAAATCTGAGACTAGGCCGTACATAGCCTGGTTCCGCCCGACTTGAAATATAGTCTGCTTAGCCGCTCTGGGTGGTGGACCAATGAATGATCGGTAAAGGTGGCTTAGTGCAATTGACGCCAAATGAAGCTTTTGTTTTCAAAATGGCGGCAAAGCTAGCTGAAGCGACGCCGGTTAAAGGCTGCTTCAACAGTTTTCAAACTTAACCAGAGGCCTACTACACCCATTAGGGCGCACCATCCCCTTAACCAGACCCTTAACCAGACCCTATTCACCAAGTGCACCGTGGGTGTGGCAAGGCCTCACCTGCATGCTGTGAGCGATCTCCTCACGGTCAGACAGGATCTCAGACAGGTTCTTGGTGCCCAGCACGTTCCTCAGGGTGGTCTGGGCGAGGAGACGCGTGGCTGCGTCGGCGTTGGTGATGTTGGCCACCGCCAAGGTGGCGTTCTGGACGCGGTAGTACACCACGCCGTCCACGCTCACCGTCACAGAGTCTTTGGTCAACACCTTGGTGAGGCCACAACAACGAGTTTCATGGCTAATGCCGCTGGAAAGGGATTATGGGTATTACGGGGCAATTCTCACCTCTTGTGGGGGAATGTCGAAGGTGATGGTGCGCATGTCCACGTTAATGTAGCTGTCGGTGCAGGGCAGGATGACAAACAACCCTGTGGAAATGCATATGCAACCTGAATACAGTCGGTAGCCATTACAAATTCAGAGAGCGAGGAAATGTCTGCCTCTCCTGTTTGGGTGTGTGGACTGCAGTTGTGGCACATGTCCAGCTTGCTGTCTCTATGGTTACAGTCCCAGAGGAGATGGGTGGAAACTATGTGGTTTTGTTGATGTTACATCACAAGTGTATAAACAATGGAAAAATACTCTGATTACTATTGTATACAGTATAAAAATAAGCAAAAAAAAAAAACAACAACACTGGGACACGGTTTTGTTGAAGCTAACACTGACATTGGCTATACGGCAACCAAAGAAATGTGGGGACCACTGGCTGTGATAAAGAGAGAGGGTTATTATTATTAGTTATTATTACCCTGTGCCTGGCATTCTGGAGGATCAGATTCTAGCCTACTGAAAGACCACTCCCTCTTTTAAAGTCCAGTAAAGCAAAAGCCATAGGCAAAAGATTGCTCAGTGAGTTGTCAGCGTCGAGTTAAGGCTCATCGAGTATGCCATCACTGCTAGGCCTACATATGATAATTTGCTAGCAATTCAAATTTAGAATCGGGTAGCAAGAGGTCACAGAAATGGCTTGCATCTCCACCAATCAGAAACTAGGTAATAGCTATCAGGCTTTCTTTCAGAGTCATATCAATATATATAAAAAAAGCTCCTTGCAAATGCTTTGGCCCTTCTATAACAAAGAGCGGGGAACTACACCGGGGCGTAAAAACAACAAAATCACCTACCCTAAATTTGGCTCAAATTGTGGACCTCCTAGTCTGAAAAGTGCACGTTAGAATTTGGGTAATAATTCTTTGGTCAGACGTCACAACACAATGAACCGCTCTCTACATTTGTTTTTACTTGAAAACATGAATAATATCAAACTAAATCATTTGATGTTATGATAAACTACTCAAAAACCTGTTCCTATTAGATAAAAGATTAAACACTGCCATGGTTTGACTTTGACTGTGTGTGCACTGGGCATGATGAGAACATCGAGAGGTATGATAACTGACTAGACATGTTGAACCAGAAGCACCTGTCTTCAGTCTGAGAATTGCTTTAAGGTCATTACATTATCGTGATCAACCTTTCAGTAACGTACGTGTTCCTATTAGATATTGGTAGACCTCGGTGTCAGAGGGTAGCCTGTAGCTAGTTTGACATCCTTGTTAGGAAATGTACATACTAAACACAATTTTGCAGTGGACGTACAGATGCAATTATGTCTTGAAGATAGCAACTACCGATACAGCTTTCAGCAACAGAACCAATGTTGTCACAGCAACCTAGATAATTCAATTAGAGAGGTCCTGGCAGGTCATGTGACTGCCCATCGTGTGCTGTTGTTGAAAGCACCACACCCTACAGCCACCGACGGTGCTGAACGCTGCTCTTCATCCTCATCTTCATGCTTTTACAACATTATGAATCAAGTCAGATATGCTCTCATTGCATATAGGCTACAACCACGTCCTGTTATTCGTGCAATATTCACTTATTTTTCTAAGTGAATATTTGTATTATTATTATTATTATTACTAATTTATTTATTTGTTCACAATGAGTAAATATAAACGTACTTAAACTAAGTGTTTAAACCCTCAACTTCAAGGTAAAATCAAATGTTTGACTGCATTTATTCTCCCTCATATGTAAAGCGAGCTAGCAATAGCACTACAGCTGGTACTGCCTGTGGGTATATTGCTTCTTATCCAGCTTACTTCCCCTCCAGGGACGAATACAGAACCTAAAGTATTATTATTCCTACTGTATCTAATGTGTGTTTGTCAGTGTACAAGAAGATACCTGGGCCTTTGGCTCCTCCTTTCAAGATGCGACCCAAGCGAAAGATTATAGCCCGCTCATATTCCTTAACAATCTGTTAGGAAAACAAAGCACATATGGGTTTTGCTATTCCACCTTGATAGATGTTTCACAAAGGACCAGCTACAGCCACTGACCAAACGCCATTGGGGTTTCTGCCTCTTCCAGCACTGCATTGTTTCTTTTCTGCCGTTGTGTACTTTAATATGTGCCAAACAAACAAACAAACCTTAATGCACATCCATACAGAGATCGGCAGGGTGAGCAGCATCAGCAGCATGGAGAACAGGACTATAATCCAACCACATACACCAATAGTGCCATCCGGGTCTGAGAAGGGAAGAATCACTGTAAATATGTTTACAGGACAAACTCGAAATTAACACTGGGAGATACTGTATCGCCACGTACATGCCAAATGCCAATGAGGCTTAATTTAATTTTGGATTAATGGAAACATTCATACACAATCTTTAAATTATGTTTTTAGACTTTAAAGGTAGAGTCTGCTGGTTTCATGTTCGATGTGCGTGCTGAAAAGATAATTCGGTGTCTCTACTAGGGATGGCATGATACAATTTTTTCAGTCTCAATACTGAGTACCGATTCAATTCCAACGTTAAATTAAGGTATGTTCCTCACTGTGACTGAGGAAGGGACTGGGAAACATGTTTATGTAAGGAACCATCAGGCTTGAACATTGCTTTGCTAACTCTAAAACATAATGTAACATGGGCTATATATAAATACATACAATATAATACACAATGTTTTCATTGATGGTATGCATTAGTTTGAATGGTTTGGTTTAAGCTAAGTTGCAAATACATGACAGCCAATCTGTATTTTAGAACTAAGATACATTTTAGAAACCTGCTGCAGATAGTGTGGCCAGGGTAGGTTAGACTGATTAATGATGCTGACAGTAGATCTACGCGTGTAAATTCATTTTAATTGGATCAGCCCCATAGATTGGTTAAAATTTTTTATTTGTCATCGATACCGATCCAGCTATTTAAATCAGTATCGGACCGACTTCCGATCTCAGTATTGTATCGGTGCCATCCCTAGCTTTTACACAGACCTGGCTCTGTAAATAGGAACACAAACAAATTGGTGCAGATCGTACTACACAACACTATCCCAGGTTAAGAAATGCCTGTTTACGGAGGGGGGATGTGGAGGGATCTTAAAAAAAAACAAGCATTCTATCATGGAATTTAACGGAGAGGTTTTTTTGTTGGGATCGATGTCAGATATCAACAATCTTTTTACATTAATGCTGACTACACCTTTAAACCAGGTCACCGTGTGCACATTTAAACACAAGGAGAGACCAGGAACAATTGTACATGGTTAGAAGGTATACATCAACTCTGCAACATTAGAAGCTAAGGAAATCTTGCAGAGGCAAACTAGGCTATAACAGAGGAGCATACCTTCAATATCAGCAAAAGCGCCTTGACCTACAGTAGAGAGAAGTCATGGGCAAGATTAAACACTGCCATGGTTTGATTTTGACTGTGTGGGCACTGGGAATGATGAGACTTGTTAGACACGCTGAACCAGAAGCACCTGTCTTCAGTCTGATAAATGCTTTAAGGTGATTACATTATCGTAAACAACCTTTGAATGATGTAGCCTATACTGTACGGTAGGCTAGATTTGTTTTATAAATCACTTTTTTTTTGTATTTACGCTGTTGTCTGACTACGCGCGTTTGTAACGGACAAATATACCCTATGCCCACCAAATAAATACTGCACGGTAGTTTTATCCGAATATATTCTAGTATTAACAACGTTACCGTAGTAGAGCGAAGATGTGTTACTGCTATAAAATGCGTGTGTGTAGTGGCAGACATGTAAGGTTACGTTAGATATCTTAGCTAACACGGCCTAGGGGCGGGGTCATGCGATACGCTTACGGTGGTCTGCAGTGGGCTACGTTATAAACGTAAACATTATAAATAAGCGTTCTTATTGAGTTACCTGCTGGACGGACTCTATTTACATCAGTCATGGCAACGGATTCCTTGTTGTCGTCGGAGTTCATCGACATTGAGTCTGCTATAAGGTACACTGGCACAGCTTGTGTTGTGTTGTGGTTTGGCCGATCGGATCCTTGCCGAGCCCCCCCGCCTGAAACTACAGACTCTTTCCTCCGGAAACCTAAGGATCACGTGACTAAAGGTAGCAAAGCGTGAGTGTAGGCTGCACTGATGGTGACAGTGGGCCACACGCACACGCCTCATACATTTAGTTTATGTAACACGCTGCCGTGCACGTCTTAACTAAAGGCAACATATGTTAAAGGCATACAAGTAGGCATACGGCACTACGGCTATCGCAACAACCACAAGCCACTGGTGCAGGGTTGCAGTCTACCTTGAAATGACACCCATATGAACGCATGTTCTGGCATTTGTTGAGCAGTGATTTTAGAATGTATGTTTTAATTGTATTAGTATTAGCCAATTATTACTGCAGTTTATGGAGTAAATACGTTTTTACTTGTGTATGCGTGTGATAGCCTAATTGCCTACGAGTTTTTAAACAAAAAACTATTTAAACAAATATATATATACTGTATATATATATATATAAAGCTGCATATAGCCCAGTATTAACATATGCCTACATTTTCTAACCAAGGTCACAGTCGTCACAGCATGTGACCATAATTGACTAAAACACTATCCTATGATTTACCCATGACTTTATGTGGACAAAAGTAGTATGCATGCAGGTAGTCAGCAACAAACAGAAAATGTACCTAAAGTGCTCTCTGTGGTCACAACGATATGTAAACAAGTCAAACCTACCAGCTAATGGCAACCAACCGGAACAAAAAAAATGGTACCATTCATTTTTTACCCAGAAGGCCCACCACCTCAATGGATCAAACACCACTCACCACCATCCTCGAGGTCACTTGAAATATGTGTACCAAACATTTATGGCATCTCAAACTACATTATTGTATTCATACAAACTGATAGGCTATACGTATCAAGAGCTGTCACAGCTCAAATACATTAATATGTAATATAATAATAATAATAATAATAATAATAATCTCCCCAAAAAAAAAACTAAAACTTTTTGCCAGAACAGATTTTGTAGGCTACCTGCCGAAATGTGCATCCCTATGTTCAGAATTCACAATGTTGAGCCAAAACACGCCAACATATGACACATATGATAAGCCACACACAAACAACTTTTTATAAATTGTATAATGCTGACGTATTAAAATGTGTAAAAGGGTTGTGGGAGTTTTAGGGTGTTGAGGGAGTGTTGTTGAGTGAACCCACCATTTGACAACCAGCACAGCAGCATTGCAATTCCTGTGGTATCTACACTCAGAGCAACGACCCTGTGTACTCTAAATGACCCGCATTACTATTTCCACAGTGGATCCATAACAACTCTACAGGGGCCTGCTTTGACAATCTCCATGCAGCATACGATTCCAGGCGGTACGATTATACCCTGGGCGAGGCGAGGGGGTCAGAAGCTATGCACGCGTGCCGGAGTTGCTCGGAACTCCGTGGCCAATAATCCTCTTTTAATTAGAGCAGGTATAGGGGGAATTTTGGCGCCCACGCTGGATTAGTCACAGCGCATTGACAAAGCACCAAGCTGGGACCGGTGGTGTACAAGGATGGCTGCCGATGGCCTGTTAGGGCCTGGCGACGCCCCTTCTTCCCTCTCCTGGCGGGTATGCTCGGATTTGACCTCCTTGCTTTTAACGGCAACGTATTTCTGGTCTCTGGTGGGCTGTCGGATGGGGGGAAGAGGTGGGGGGAGGATAAATTACAGCATATGATTCACTCATTTCTAGTCCTTCCTGGCCAGCTCTCAGATGATTGGCTACTCTGGCCACACTTGCACCCGATTATCCACCCTTTTTACTAATCCCAGTGGGTTTTTCTCTTAGGGTACCGGGGGGGGGGGGGGGGGGGGGGGGG